>CBVK0100355719.1:0-23913 GCA_900067695.1 Picea abies
GGCGAACTCTCGGCCATGCATGGCTCGGAGTTCCAGTTAACTGACAAAAAGCCTCGTGTCCCGGCGGAAACTTTCCTGATTTTTTGCTTTGTTAGGTACCCGCGGGATGTAGTGGGTTAGCCCGCGGATACCCGCGTGCAGTAGAAGGACAGCAAGCGGTTTCCCGCGCCCAGTGAGAAGTTAGGGCGCGGGTTGCTTGTTTTAATTGATTTTTTGAGGATTTGCTCAGCATGGCTTTGGCTAGGAAGAGGCATGAGTAGGCCTGATGCCAGGTAAACCTGTATGGTGCATTTTAGGGTTATAACACCAAGACAGCCCACGTGTACCTACAAAAGCACAGAAAAAGGAAAGTTGTTGATGGAACACACAGCTTTGGGTAAGTTAACTAAACCTTTCGGCCATGCATGGTCGGTCACTCAACCAAATACCTAGCTACTTCTAGCCTATAAAAGAAGGGTTAGGGGTCCCATTTGAAAGGAGGAGAATCATAGTAAAGAAACTATACCCGATTAAGCATTCTCTTTGTCCCAACCTTTATCCATCCTTGTGCAAAGAGAAGTATAGAGCAAAGCAATTGGAAGATAGTGGAAGAAGAGCCCAGGACCAGGATCGAGGAGCAGTGGCTGACTTTATCATTGTAAGGTATTATTGTGAAGTTAATAAATGAATTTATTTTCCCGTCCCGCCATATGAGATTGTCATTATTGGAATATTGATTGTATGATTGATTAAATCTCTAACCCATTAGTTCATAGATCAAGTGCATGTGTATTTATTTGTTTGTCTTTAGTGAATGAAGGTCAGGATTGGGAGGAGAGTTGCAATCAAAGAACGACCAAGCACGAAAAGGGATCAACATCAAACACGAAAAATAAGGTACGTCAACTTAATCTCTTGAGCCTTGTATTTACATTTGAGTAATGGGGTTTAGGAATGGGATGATGGTAAAAAGTAAGAATCTTTAGGTCATTTCTGCATGCATGATAAAACCCTTAGTGCTAGTCCATAGGATGGATTTCCCACCCACAACAACAATCTTTAAATATGTCTTACTTATTACTCTTATTGAAGTTAGGGTTTCGCTCAGATCCAAGGTTTTTAAACCAAGATCTGATATCACATGTTATAAAATGAGAAACACTTCCACACTGAACATAGCAAAAGAGAGGAAAAAATATTTAATCAAGAAATTAAATGACAAAGAAAACACACAGTACATAGAGATTTTACCCTAGAAACCCAAACAGGAAAATCAGCATTCCTTTAGTGTTTTTCTCTCTTGTTGTCTTATTCCTTCATAATAAAAGGTTACATGCCCAACCTTATTCTACACCTAAGACACAATCGACAGCATACCTTCTTAATTTACACAACAACCCTATAGCCAATTCGGCTTACATCTACATGTCCAGTGACCTCTCAAATGATTTCTCTAAATATTATCTTTTACAACATTACAACACGCCTTATTTATAGGATTTACAGTAGGAAAAATCTTAAAGAAAGGCACCCAAAAATGGTTACAAATCCATGCAGATCATTGGCTATAAATCCCATGAATCTCGAGATTTTGTTACAATCAACTCTAAGTCGGTTTACCAGTCGAACTCGATTTGGTATTCAGTCGGTTGCCATGTTCTCGCCTTTCGGCCTCTTGACGGTTGACCGCTTCGACTTGCTTTCATTTTCTTCGACTTCGACTTTACCCAATCGAACCACCTCAACCTTCGACTTTCACTATCAGTCGATCTACCTCGACTAGAATTTCACTGCAAAGAATATAACAACCCAACAATTCCTTTGCAAGTGAAATCATTCAACAATGTTAGAGTTTATGTAACTATGGATAGCTCCAAAATAAATTGAAATGGCTATGGTATGGTTATCAATCTTACCTCCCACTCCAATAATGGGGGATTAATAATATGTTTACTTGTTGTCCAAGTGTTAGAACTTGAAATGTTATTGATTGCAAGAGGAACTATGCCAAGCACATCTTGAACCAAGATTTACACTGCAAGTTGATCCTTACAGTGACAAGGGGCTCCCTCAATGAATCAATTGTCCAATGTCACTACAATAGTTGTTTGTAAATTAAGCAAAGTGACCATATTTATTAATAAAGGATTGGGTGGACGGGGTTGAGAAAAGAATAGGCAGAAAACTAGATTTTAACACAGGTAATATTAGATCAAAGACCAAGGCCATTGGGCATGGATTCTTATTGGTTTAAGCATAAAATCTGAGCATGATAGGTGGAATAATATGGAAGACATTTAAATCTCAAATCTGATAGAGAGCATCGCAATCTTATTAAATTTGAAACCAAGAAGATGAATTTTAAATTTGGGCAATTTCAAGCATGAATCTAGAGAAAATTTGGGCATCTCTAAAAAGGAATCTAGACAAATATTCAGAAATGTAACTGTGAACAACATTTGAATCAATAACCTAATGTGGAAAAAGGTTGTTGGAAATGATATCATCACCATTGTATTATTTTTGTCATTAAAGAAATAAACCCATTTGTTGTACATCAAATCTCATTAGAAACAGAATAGATATGAAGATATAAGAAATTAAACACATGAAACGATGAGAAGATAAATCTAAAAAGAAAGACAACAAGAATCCATGGAAGTTCTCTAATTTAGAAAACACAGAAAAAAATGCCCATCGAACTTACAATGAATGACACAGCTTATGCCAGAGTTCTAATATGACCCTCTCTTCCAAAAGGAATATTTTGTTCCCCCCCACCTCCTCATTACATTCAAAATGATAGTGTTTTTATAAATCACAATCTTTGAGCTATTACTAGATTTTAGGAATGAATTCTATCCATAAACTAAAAATAAAAGAAATCTCTAATTTGTCACAGGAAATCTGGAAATGTTTAACAATCCTGTGCCTAGAAATGTAAATGTATATGAACATTGATGATATTTTTCCTTTAAGTCTACTATTTTGACTGCAATATGTTCACCATATGCCTTGTTCCCCGGCTAACCCTTTAATTGTTGATCCTCTGCCAAATTTTTCGAAAAAGATCTTTGACTCGGCATTTTTTTAGAGATCGGAAATTTGGAAAAACTAGAAAAACAGGCTTTGAATATTCACTCTTGGCTCCTAACCTGATCATTATTTCAGGTAATGGCCCGCAATTACTCAAAAACCCATGTTTTAGATTTTCCAGAGTCATTACCATTTTCTCAAAAATTGTGCCCAAATTTGACCTCTAAAACAGTGATTTCCATAATTTTCGGTAGCGCCTCCTTAAGGAAATTTGCCAATTTCGCTACCGGAATTTAAAACTTCCAATAGCAATTCCTTAAGGAAATACAACGATTTCTCTACCAGAAGTTAAAACTTCCTCTATCGGAAGTTAAAAATTCCTCTACAGGAAGTTAAAACTTCCTCAAAGACCAAAACCTTTGGATCTATAACTTAGCTTCTGGAAGACCAAAATTTATTGTACCATGCTAACTCTTTCTAAGGTTGTGATTCATGAAAAACACCCTTATAGGCTTGGGAAAAGTAGAACATTTTGACGTGGAAAATTTAGGTGCTAACACCAAGGATTCTTAAATCCTTGGCATGCTTCCTCCCATATATTCAATTGTTTCAATCTCCTGAATTTTTTGAACACTCCTCATTCTTTCTCCTTTATGAGGACAATCCCTATATAATTGATTTCTCTCACATCCCCAACATTGTACAATTTGTTGCCTTAGCCTTTTCCCAAATGAATCTATTGTCTTATGCTCATTTTTTGCTGACTGTCATTGCTTATTTTCTTGGGAATTGTTCTTGAAAAAGGGTGGCTTAAAACCTTTATTCCTTTGCTCTTTATTACCCATCATCTTTTCCTTCCAAGCTTTTTGGAAGGCTGGCCTCCCTCTTATTTTCTCATAAAATTATTTTCTCTCCTTATGGTTTCCTCCAAAGTCATGGGATTATCATATTGTATCTTGTCACTATAGAAATAGGGTAACCCACTCATAAATCTTTGGATTTTTACCTTTTCATCCTTTATGAATTCCACATACTTCAGAAACTCAAAGAACCTCTTCTCGTACTCACTCATTGTCGTGCTCCACAATTTGAATTCAATGAACTCTTTAATCTTCATCTCATAATAATACTCTAACAAATATTTCTCTTGGAAATATCCTTTGAAATGCCTCCATGAGACCTTCCTCTCATCAAGGTATTTTTCATGCTTAAGTTGATCCCACCACATGGCTACCTTTCATTACAAGTGGTAGGTTGTATTGCTTGTGTCTACCCTAGAAGGGTAATCATCCAACTGGAAATATTTCTTCATTTCCAATAGCCAAGCCTCATCCTATTCTCCCTTCTTGTGCTCACCATTGAAAGCAGGCAGATTGATTTTCCTAAGATCACCTTGCAAGATGCTTTGCTTATGTCTTCCTCCAAATTCATGGGATTATCATATTGTATCTTGTAACAAGTGGAGTATGGATGTTTCCATAAATGCTTCTATATTTCATCTAGAGTTGACATAAAGTACATGGTATGGTATAGGTTCTGGTACATGGTTTATTTACATGGTTGATGTACATGGTATGGTGATGGTTTTGGTATCCATGTTAGTGGATCTGGTTACAATCGGTACAGAGTAGGTTCCTTCAGAGACAGTTTAACCACTAGAAGGTATATCATGGATAATGGATAGTTATTTAGTGGAACACCATGGTTTAATGGTTAGATTGGTTTGAGATATGAGATATGGAGTAGCAGGATGAAATTATTTTTACAGGCATAGGGGTATGATGTTTGGCAATCAATTGTGTCCAAATACACCACTAAAAAGAAACCTCCAAACATTGCAGCCAACAAGGAATTGAAAATATTAGGTATCAGATGCTTTTCTCTCCTTATGGCTTCCTCGAAAGTCCTCAAATTATCATATTGTATCTTGTCGCTATAGAAAGAGGGTAACCCACTCATAAACCTTTGTATTTTTACCTTTAGATTATCATTGATGTCAAAATATGATAATCATTGATGGAATACTAAGAGGGGGGTGAATCAGTATGAGCACTTTTTACCACTTTCAATCACAATATATCTAAAATTCAACTTTATCAACAGTGTTCAATATTTTATCAGTTATACATTTAGTATATCATTGCATCATAAACAATATCATTCATCAGTTCATAATAAACAACCACAAATACACAGTACACTAAAATTTATGTGGAAACCCAAATGGGAGAAAACCATGGAATTATTTCTTATATATATCAAGAATACATTCATAGGAAGCACCAACTGGAAGGAGGATCCAACCCCTATTTACAAGCTCAAACTTGAAGGAAGCTACACCTCTCTTAATTCTCCAGCTACAACTAGAAGAAGGCTCCAACCCCTTGGTTTACAAGATCCAACCTGAAGCAAGCTACAAATCCTTGAGTTCTCTAGATCCAACCAGAAGGAGGCTATGACCCCCTAATTTACAGGCTCTAACCTGAAGGAAGCTACAATTCCCTGAGTTCTCTAGCTCCAACCAGAAGGAGGCTACAACCCCCTTGATTCATAGGTTCAAACCTGAAGGAAGCTCCAACTCCCTGTATTCTCCAACACCAACCAGAAAGAGGCTACAACCCCCTTTCCTTGCCCCATCCTACAACCCTGAAATATAAGTGTAGACTCAAATTATAACTACCACTGATCAACCTGTAACTGCAACTATCACAAAAACATGTCACTATCACTATCACATCAACTTGTCAATGTCACATCAACCTGTCATTGTCACTATCACTGCCACTTTCATGACCATTGTCATTGTCACCGCCACAGTCACGACCATTGTCACTATAACTATAACTATCATTATCGCATCAACCTATCACTAACACCGCCACTATCATGACCATTTTCATTTTCACTGTCATTGTCACTATCACTAATATACCATCATCAAAACCTATCGCTTCTCAAGCTCATAACCACATACAACTCATGCCAAGATCACTAAGAACATATCTCAAACCATGTGCCCAACAACACCAAAAAATGCCTCTAGTCATGTGCCAAATATGTACCAAGAATGTACCAAGATCACCAAGAAATGCATAAACATGTATCATACCATCATAGATATATGTATCTCAACCATGTTCCAAAACATCAATGATATGTAGCCAACCATACACCTAAAGCATGTGCTAAAACATCCATAGACCATGTACCAAAAGTTGTGCCTCAAACATGTGCCATATCACTCATGATATGCCTCAACCATATACCAAAAGATATGCCATAAACCATATACCATAACATCACCAAGATGTACCAACATCATCTACCAAGGTCCACTTAGAAACTGGGTCCACATAGAAACCCCAACATCATTTCTTAAATATGCATACACAGTCGCTCATAATTGTACCTCAAATATGAAAACTTGTAAGATTCACCACGAGCTCAATTTTCCATTTCTGATTCTGAAATTTCTATCTAAGGTACTTTTGTATGTTTTGTCATACCTCTGAAAATTTCACAGTCTGCAAAGTTCTAGAAAAGAAGTTATAGCAAAAATTCCAAGATTACTTGTTTGAAACATATTTCATGATCGTTCTGGAACTCTGACTTCCATAGAGCATATCTCTGAAATTAGTGTGATCCAATGTCTAAAATTTTAACCACATGTACTCTTGTTGGCGCAAAAGTTTTTAGACCAGGGTCCTTCTTAGGTTACCAACAAAAGATACCGAAGTATTCTAGAGCACTAGCATTTTCATCTTCTCGGGAGGGAAGAAGTCTCACCCGAAGCGCAACCGAGACAAGAAAGAGAGGGAAGGGTAAGGAGAATACTTAGACGGACCTCTGATTTATCAAGACTCACTATTGTCTTGCACAAGATAGACTAAACATGTAATAGTTCTGAGTAATTCCTAACTGGGAATAAAGAAGCATAGTTATGTTGCCATTCATAAAGAAGCATTTAGGTATATCAGATAAAGATAATACAGAACAACATCCCATTCATGCATTAGGACTAAATACACATGATATGTATTCAAAATTTAGGCCTCCAATTATATTAACGATACCAAACTCCGATACATTGATTGACTGGTTCTTACCCAGATCTCCAAAACTCAGCTATTCTACAGTATGGGCCATTACAATAGTGACTCCTGTCACAACATTAGTACTAACAACAACAATAACAGTGATAATTCCATACTAACATCCTAGAAAATAATAACAACACTATAGCCCATTAACCCTTTTACAATCATATTGGTCTCCTATATATAATCTGATCTTTTAGGTTTTTTGGTTGAGAACCCGGAAGTTCTCTCTTCTTATTGATCTTGTTGTAACTTTTTTCCTCAAAGTTGTTGTTACGTTGTCCTTCCAACCGCTTTTTGTTTCTTTCTTTTGTCCATTGTCCAACTCCTCAGTAGCTTATGCAGCTTATATTCTCCAAAATGAAGCTGCAATGTGTCATGCACAACTTCTATTCAAAAACATGAAGGGCCCAATAGGCTCTGACCACAATCCTTGACTCACCCCAAGTCAAATCTTCAGCTCTCCCATGGTCTCTAGGTTGGCTTGTTGTTCTCTCTTTCCTTCTAGTTCTGAATTGATTTCATTTCCAACTTAGATTGGTTATGCTTTATCTTCTTCAAATGAAAGGCCCAACTCAAGTACGAGTTTTAGGGTTGTCTTCCTAACTTCTTGAAAGTTGTCCACTTTTTCCTGCCACTTCCTGGGAAGCAGTGAAGCTTCAGCAACAAACTGTTGAGTGGTGTTTTTGATGCACTCTTTTGGATTTGACACAACTAAAGAGTTCCATTGTGATTCGGTTGTGGCATCCACTTGATGCATCTGTAGATATGTTTTCTAGACTACAGGTCAAAACTCTCAAAGTTCATTCTTAGCCACAGTTTGGGCTTCATACAGTGCATTGAGGTCATTATCTGCTTGCTGGATTTTGTTGAATTTCTCTTATTGTTCCAGTGGATCCAGGGTGTTGGTTCCTTCTTCGATGAGCGATTGGATCTTCATGTGAAAGTCCTCCAATGTTTGGTTGCACCTTGAAATGATTCCCATCCAATCGCTAACCTCTTTGAAGATCTGTGTGCATTATGTAGTTCGTTTGTGAAAGGTTTCTCTTGCATTGTTCCCTTCCAAGACAATTTTCTTCATTTTCTCTCGTAGCTTCTTGGTTTGTAATTAAGCTTCTTTCTTATCGTCTCATAGCTCTGCCTTGATATTTTCTACTCTTTCTACCAGTTTTGACCAAGCGACATGAATTAATTCGATCTGCTCCATAGGCATTCTTGTTGTGTTGGATTCTGGTAGCCGAGGCGTTATCTTTCTTACCATCATCCATGCCTATGATAGTTTTTACTTTACCCTTTCCACCTTTTGTTTTGCCTGAACCTTTATGTGTTCCTCCTGCATTCGTTTTGCTTGCACAAGGAATTATGCTTCCCTTTCAGTTTGTTGGATCCTCTGCTCTAGTTGCTTAGTCAAGGCTCTGATTATGCCTACCAGTTGCATTGTTGGTAATTGAGTGAGCTCACCTAATGAAGGAGAGGCATCCAATGGTACTCGGAATTGCAGTGGAAGTCCATTGGACATCGATTGTGTGGAGAGTATATCCACCTCTTCTTCTCCTGGGGATGGACCTTGCAATTGATGTGAAAGTCTAGCCTTCAAAGCCATTGGAATTTGAGATAAAATTTTGTTTTGGCCAGGAAAAGTTGTAACAGTTTCGCACATCATTGTGGATCTTGGAATACTAGCTCCAACTATTCTTTCAAAGATGTTGTGCTCTACCCTAATGTAGTTTTGAGTTCCTTCTGAACCATCTGTGCTTCAGCCTCTTTCTGTAACAAAACTTCTGGGGTTCCACTTCTTTTGATGGGAATCTCAACATTGATCATTGAGAGACGACTCTGGGTTCCTGGAACTTGCGGTATTGTAACAATTTGACTCTTTGTCAAAGGAAGAGTGCCCGTAATGGGTATCGATGGAGTGGCTGACTAGCTTGATGCTTCAGGGGTCATGGTAGTGAGTTCTGGTACATTTTTAGGTGGGTTTGGGATCTCCTACTCCATGGCCTCGGGAGAAGTGGGTTGGGGTTGGATGGTGATGTCTTGCAGTGGTGATGGGGCTTGTGGAGTCAATGGGGGTTGCTCGGTGATGATGGTTGTGGATGTAGTGATGTCTAGATTGAGGTCATCTGTGATGTTAATCATAATCTAAGCATCTCGAGTGGCTACTCTAGTACAAGGTATAGCTGAGGATATCGGTTGTGGATTCAAGATATTTACAAGAGAAATACCTATTCGTGGCTTCTTGATTGAAGGGTCCCCTATGAAAGCAGTAGCTAGGAATTCATTGACATATTTTCATGATAGCATGGCTTGGTTTGGGAGTTGTGGAAATATAGGAAACGTCATCTTCTTGCACTCCAAATTTTTTTCATCCTCTTCTTCATCTTTTTCCTTTGGCATATGGACCTTCTGCTTCTTTTATGGTGACCTAGAACTTGGCCCGACTCCCTCTTCCTACCCCTTTTTCTTCATGAGCTATGCAGGCAAGAGGTAGTGCATGCCAGATTTGTGTGGATTGCACTTGACACCATTCCACAACATGACTTCTTTATCAAATGCTTCCTCGTCGAGATAGAAGGGGGGGAACCTGGAGTGGAAACCTTTGGGCTTCACATGCCTCAGCTAGACAAGGGTATTGTGGTGATTCAAACCAAAGGCTATGTTTTGGGTATTGAGGTTCAGCAACTCCTATGGTATGTGTCATCCCTAAGTTGTGTTAATTAACTGAGTATACCATTTTGCAAATGTAGCATTTTTGAACTCCATGTTCTCCTGATCTGGCCTTACAAGCCACAACTCAAACATTTTTTGCCAAGCGACCTTTGTCCACCGGTGCTAACTGTATTCCCATGGGTGGCTTCCATTTCCACATTGCAGATGCTACTAGTAGGTATCCATATGTGAAAGTTTCACCTTTATCCTGAGCTTCATCATAAGCGACTAGGAGTTCCTCTAGTAGGTAGCTGCACCAGTTGAATATAGCTTTGTTTGTGCAAAATTCGACTACTGAAAGAGTGTTTAAGGTGCATTCACCCTTGTAGTAGGAACGCATGACCTTGCTCACAATTACATAGAAGATCATCCAGACTCTCTCTGGAATGATTGGGTCAATATTTTTTGTTCGCCCACCTCTCTATGTGTGGAAGTTCTCATATAGCCTAACTTCGCCTTTCTTCTTCTCGTGCTTTCCCTGGCATTGAAATCCTTTAGACACATCCTCACCCCTGAGAGATAATTCGGTGAGCTGGTGGATGTCGTCTGCATAAATCAGATATCTTTGGTCAATCCATAAGCTTATGTCGTGCACTCGACTTATCAAAAATTTTGTGCACCGTGCAACCTCGCCAGTGGTCTCGAAGATTGATAAATCCCCGAGGTGCATGATTGTGGAGTTGAACAGGTTGATGAACTATGGATTTGAGACAAACTACATGCCTCCCATTGTATTTGGTACCATGTCCCAAAACATAGCAATGTTCATCTGTGGAAACAATACCTGGTCCATCAGATCCAAGTCCAGAAGTTTCACTTGCTCTGTCTTCCCCTTGACATCCCCGAAGATCTCGATCCTAAAATCATACTGCTCATCTGAGATTGCTTCTTTGGGAGATAAACTCTGACCTCCTATTTTTCTTGGCATGCTAGCTCTAGATTGCTAATAATCTGTGTGATTTGGGGTCAACTTTGTAACAAGAGAATGAAAATATTTTAGGGTATGCAGGATTGGAGAAAATTCAAAATCAGAGGGTAGCTAACAACAAACAGTGATTCTCGCTCTGCATGCTCATGGGGTCTTATAACTGGATAACTGGAAATCTTCTATAAGTGCACATAAATACACTCATGATTAAGCCATAAACGTGATTTTAGGCTTAGGTGTCTGACAGGATGGATAATGGGGTAAGATCTATCAACTAATCTTGGCTTTTAATGAGGACTGACAGGGACATGGTCGAGTTGAGGAGCTTATCCTTTTAATAATTGAGAAGCATGGTGGGGATATCGATGGAATCTATGCATATCACACCTTTATGGCCTAACGGAAAGTTCTGATGGGCTACAGTGGTTGTCATAAAGCATATGATTGGACCAAATGTGTGTGGCACATGGGTTGTGATCTAGTTCAAATTCGTCCTCCCTCTTACCACAATGGGGGTACCCGTCATATTAAATGAATTCATTTTATGTAATGGTGGCTCTTCCAATCCTATGCGGCTGAGCAAGTAGTTTTGCACAAAAGCAATGCTTAGACTGAAAAAGAATATATGTCGTGGCACATTCAATGCACACCCTGACATTTATTAACTAAATTAAAGAAATTATCGAAAATGAAAATATAACTATTGTACATGATCTTTTGGACTGGAGCAACCGTGCTTTGTCTCAAGTGTGAGAAATGTAGGGTTTCAGGAGGGCGCCATTCACCCATCCTGGTCGAAGGATACCATCCAGTTGTGCTAGCATGACTGCACCAAATTGTTGTATTTCTACAACTATGAATGGGCCCAACCAATGCATGCACAACTTGCCTAGATGTTTTTTTTATTGGCTATCATAGAGTAGTACCTTATCCCCTTGCACAAATCTTTTGGAATTAACATGCCTGTCATGCCAAGCTTTCTATCTAGATTTCTCAACTGTCTGATGAAAATCCGAAATATTGCTTCCTCGAGTTCTTGCAAGTCTGCAATCCTTTGCACAACTGATTCATCATTTGTCATGTGTGTAGCCCGTGCTATATAGAGACTAGGGGTAATGACCTATACGAGTACAACAACTTATTTCCCATAAACTAACTGAAAGGGAGTATACATGTGTAGCTTCTTTGTGGTAGTCATGTAAGCCCACAAGACTATCGAAACTATATCATCCCACTCTTCCCTTTTTGCACAACATACTTTTGTTAGTCCTCTTTCCATAATTTTATTGAATGCCTCTACTGTACCATTAGCTTGTGTATGGTAGGGACTGATCTTATGGTGTTGTATAAGAAAGTATGTTGTCAATGTTGTGATTGTACTATTGATAAAGTGACTACCTTGATCACTGGTCAAACTTCTAGGAGATCTAAATCGATTGATAACGTTCTCGAAGATAAATCTAGCAGTTGTATCTGTAGAACAGTCTTGAACTGCCTCTGCTTCAACCCATCTTCTAAGGTAATCAATTGTGGTAATGATGTATCTGTCCTTTGAGTGCTTAGTCGAGGGCTTGATTGGTCCAATAAAATCAATAGCTCACTTCTCAAATGCCTGAAGTTCTCTGACTGGCTGAAGGGGTAATTCATCTCGATGTGATGACTTTCCTACTCTCTAGCAGATGTCACAAGATCTAGCATATTCCTTAGCATCTTTAATTAACATATCCCACCATAATCCAGCTTGAAGTGTCTTCTATGTAGTGGCTTTACCTCCGACATGTCCTCCCACAACTCCATTATGGCATTTCCACAGGATATCCTGCCTTTCATGGTTCAAGACACATCTCCTAAGGATGTTATCAAGTCCCGATTTGTAAAGTTGTTTGGAAATCAATTGATATTCTGTTGTGTGAACCACCATATGTCGCTTATGGGTTGCAAAGTAAGTTTCTATGCAGGTCCCTATACTGAGGAAGATGGAAATGTCTTCAAAATACTCTAGAATGGCCTCAATCTGGAACAGGTCTGCATCCGGGAGCTGATCATCCACTGCTCCACCACTTTCCCCTAATTCCAACCTGGAAAGGTGATCTAGACCTACATTGCATATTCCTAGTTTGACAATCACTTCAAACAAAAATTCTTGAAAAAGAAGTAACCACTTGCAAATTCTTCCTTCCAGTACTAGTTTATTGACTAAGTACTTCAATGCAGAATGGTTAGTAAAAAAATTGAAATGAGAGCCTAACAAGTAGTGTCTAAACTTTTTTAATTCACTAATCATAGCTAGGCCTTCCCTTTCAGTGGTTTTGTAGTTGCGCTCAGCGTGCGATTTTACTGTTGGCAAAGTAGATAGGGTGGTCCATATTCCCTTCCCCTGGTTGCACTAAAATGGCTCTGAGGGTGATGCCTGATGCATCCACATGTACATAGAATTCAATTTCCCAATTGGGAAATATCAAGATAAGTGCAGTAATTAGTTTTTATTTGAGAATGTTGAATGCCTTGTCACACTCTGGTGTCCATTGGAACAGTTCAGAATTTTTCAACAATTTCTCAAGGGGTGCGGTGATAGTTGCATATCTTTTTATGACCCTGCGGTAATATCATGTAAGTCCCAGCGTGGAGCATAACAATTTGGCACTTGTAGGTGGCAGCATGTTCAGAATGACCGCAACTTTAGCTGGGTCTACCAGGACTCCTTCTCTGCATACAATATGGCCTAACAGATTGCCATGAGGTACACAAAAAATACACTTTCTTAGATTTAGAGATATATTAATTTCACGACATCTATCAAACATTAACCGAAGTATCCCGACATGATATTTTAACAAGATTTACACTGTCCAATCATCCATATAGACTTATACAAATTTGTGGATGAATTCTTGAAACGTTGCTATCATAATCTGAGAAAAAAATGTAGGGGCATTCTTCAAACCAAAGGGAATTACATTGTATGCGAACAATCCCCATTCGATTATGAATGTAGTCTTCTTCTTGTCTTCCTCTATGATTCTTACTTGATAATATCCTGAGAATCCATCTATAAATGAATAAGATTATTTTCCCACAACTTGATATAACACCTCATCACTGAAAGGTGTAGGAAATGGAACATGCACGCATGCAGAATTCAGACTTCGGTAGTCCACGCAGACCCGAATTTCTTTTGTATCTTTCTTACTCATGATAACTATGTGGCTAATCCATTATGCTTCTTCGATTGGGAAAATAAGTCCTATCGCAAGAATTTTGTCCACTTCTTTCTTGACCTTCTCTTTTATTCTTGGATTAAGTCGATATTGTCTGTGTTTCATAGGTCTGGTTCCAAGTTTCAACTTGATTTTCATTTCTCCCATGGATCATTTTATACCTTTCAGTTCTGAGAACATTTTCAGAAACAAGTCCTCATACTCCTGCAACAGATTATGTACTTCATTCATAGTTTGCTCATCCTAGTAGTCTCCTATAGAATCTATCTTAGGATTCCCTACGCTCTGTATATTGACTTTACGCAACTTCAGTGGGTGATTATAGAAGCTACAGGTACGACTAGGTATAGTATCCTAAATCTCTCTACTACCTTCAGCTTCTTTAATGTCTAAGTTTCTAAGCTCTTCTAACTCATCAGGTTTTTCCAGGTCTTTCTCAACTATACAGCAAGGTACAATTATCTTATCAATTTCAAGACTCAGACTAGATTGAAGCAAAGGAACATGGTCTGCACATACTACTGGACTTGATATATTTTTACAAATGTCAGTAAAAAGCATTGACCTAATTTTTTGAAGGACTGTGTTGAGCTCATCATACTTACTTGTAAAGGAGAAATCCTTGCAAAATTGGTCTTGCAAGGCCTACCAATAGCTTGTTTGTCTTTTGGTCTCCTCATGTATATACCAGGCCTTTGGAATATGCCCAAATGAGTGGATAAATACCTGAACCCATAGGTGAGAAGGTACTTCCGCGACTCTCCACTTCTCTAAGCAATGTTCAATATGCACTCTAGGGTCATATTGTCTGTTGAACAATTGCGCATCTTGAAGATCCATATTCATTTCTCCTTTCAGTTGATCCCTCCTTTGGAATCGACATTGGATGGCTTGTTTTGCATCCTCCCACTCCATAATCAAGGCTTTATGGGTGGCCCACCATCTAGCAGAGGTATCTTGCAAGGCTAAGTCAAGAATAGAGATCCTTTGCTCCATCGCTATCTTCTCTTCCATGCTAGCAAGAAAATTATGTACCTCAAGGTACCATTGTATCTAGGGGGTTCTCTAACTTCGGTTCCAATCCATCTCATTGCTCAGACAGCTGCGCATCGCCTTGAGAATCGCTCATATGAACCTTGTTTCCAACTACCATACACTACTTCCAAATCCTTGTCAATATATTGTATGCTTCTCCAACTTACTGATCCATCTGCAGTAGGATTTCTATAATCTGGTCACGTTCCTATTGTTATGGTGTAGAATTGGTTGAGAGCATTTGTTTCCATATTATGGTCCATTGGTTCAGTGTATCTAGGCCCTAAACCCGAATCTAAGGGATGAACTAATTCTATCCCATTTGCTTCAAATGTCATGGTATCCCTTTTTATATCAATGATACCATAGTTTCTGTATGCCTAATCAATCCCAAGTAGAGTAGGGTAGGGATCCTTATCTCTCATGATTTAAATTACCTCAAAATCAGCTCTGGTCTTAACTCTCGCAACATCTATTTCCACATTTTCCATCCTTCCTATTGGGAAAATGCAGTACTGGTTTTCCTTATCCAGATGGATGTCAGTGGCCTCCCACCTATTCCAACTGGCTCATTTTGGTAGTTTTCAAGTTCGGCAGTTTTTTCCTAGTTTTCGAGTCCCTGACGTTCGGGGCCATTTTGAGGCCCTAAACACTGTTTTTAGGGCTCGCTGTAGGAAATATATAAAGGGATCGCCACAGGTAACATGTGTATTCCTTGGATAGACCTTTCCAACGGGCTATCGTGTGCCTAAAATGGAGATCATATGTAAAAGTTACGACCCCGAGAAGTTGATGTACTAACTTACCAAAACGGAGCCCACGTGACTTTTGGCACTTCATCTCCTAGGGTTAGGTTTTTGGATGTCTAGGGTTTTTGACATTCTTGTTTATTGTAAAAGGCCTTGAGAGCCTTATTGCAATTATATTCTATGGAATGAGCACAGTCATCACATCTCTTCTCAGAGATAAGCTGCCACCATTCTAGCAAGCTTGTTTTCCACTTCATTTTACAGTTTCAGCTTATTTCCTTATTGAATATAAATCAGTTTTACTATATATTTGTTATTCTATATTAAGCATATTTTGATAATAATTTGTATTCATTTAATTCTGCTCATAAAATCTGGATCAGTGATATCATAGCGGTCTTCTCCTTGTTGTTCTTAATGCATATCCCCAACGAGGTCAAGGTACAAAGAATTGGGTCTCGAGCTTGTTTCTCTTGAAGAAAAAATATCTTGCATGCTCAAGCGACCTCTCATGGCAGGAGAAAAGAAAGACGACGGGAAAGGATATCCCTTCAAAAAATTTCTCGAGGAAGCTCTCACACAACATACGAACGAGATTATGGACAGTTTTTCACAAATCCTTCAGTGACTACCAACAGGCGATGCATCTTCCTCAAATGGAGGTGTCGCACCCTTCAAGGTACAAATCAACTTCGATATTCCTATATTTGAAGGTCAGATAGACGCAAATGTTGTAGACAAATGGTTGAATCTTCTAGAAGGGTATTTCTCTGTCCATAACTTCTCAAATAGAGAAAAGATTAATTTTGTGCTCCTCAAAGGTGTTCCCGATATCAAAGATTGGTAGGAAAATTTATGTGAGCAGAAGGAAACAAAGGAACCCTCATTATTTAAAGTCGTGGTCACCTGGGAGTCCTTCAGGGATGCTATTAAGGAACAATACTACCCTGTTGGAAATTATGATAACCTGTATACAAAATGGACCACACTGTGGCAGAAAAGAGACCAAGTAGTGCCCGAGTTCACAAATATCTTCCATACCTTGCACACCAAGCTGGGTATCAAATATTTTGAGCGACATCTGGTGCTCAAGTATTGTGGTGGTCTACATAGATACATCCAGGATGAAATGGAGTTTCCAGACATGTCATCCTTGGGTGCAGCCTACTGATATTCTGTCAAAATCGAGTAGAAGCTCAAACAAAAGAAATGGAAATTTGGACCTCGGAACCTTGCACAGCAAAAGCCAGGAAAAGGAAGCCCCAACCCGTAGAACAAAGGAAAAAGAAAAGACGGACTGCCTCAGGAAAACCAATCTAGGTTGTCAACAAAGAAGGACACTAGAAAGACAAAGAAATATACCAAGAAGTGGTGTGAGTTCCATAAGATCCCCTGGCATAACACTATTGATTGCCGCTCAAAGCAGTCATTGGTGGTTGAGGTGAAAGCCTTTGAATCAGATGTGGGTTTCGACTCTAAGTCAGAACCAGAAAGGGGGATATGGATCATTGATGTTGAACCCATTCCTACCATTGCTACCACCAAGCTCCATCCTAGTGAACTAGATGAGACAGAGGAAGGCAAGCACATTTTTCATTCATAGATGTGGGTGAAGGATACCCCGTTGCACTTCATCATTGATAGCGGTAGCCAGAAGAACCTCATCTCAGCATAGGTTTTCAAGAGACTCACCATGTCGACAATGCCACACCCGCAGCCCTACACCATTAGATGGCTCTGCCAAGGAAGCGACATCCACGTCAGCCAACAATGTCGTCTGTCATACGGCATCAAGCCATTCAAAGACGAGGTATTGTGTGATGTTGCAACTCTCGAAGTTTGTAATGTTATTTTGGGCCAACCATATTTATGGAAACACCATGTTGTATATGAGTCTAGGCCTCACAGTGTTATTATTACTTTGAACAATAAATTGTACAGGGTACAGCAGGTAGTCCCACCTAGTGTTATTTCCTTGATCTTTGCTAAGCATTGCAGGAAGGTCATCTCTCAGATGGGGAAGTTTTTCTTCTTCATGATTCACTCTCAGAATGAGTGAAAGATCGCAGCCACATCCAAGGTCTCTCCAATCAACCTCTCCACAAAGTAGAAGCAAGTGGATAAGGTCATGGAATCATACTGAGATATATTCTCCTCACCTACCGGGGTATCTCTGCACTGTTAGGTCAAGCACCCCATCGATCTGACCCCTGGCGCATCGGTGCCCAATGGGTTAGTCTACCATCGCTCTCTATTAGAGAATGACAAGATCAAGCAGCAGATCCAAGAACTGCTCCATAAGGGGCACATCATTCCCATCTCATCATCTTGTGGGAGCCCAATCGTGCTGGTACAGAAGAAATATGGAACCTAGCAACTCTGCATTAATTATCAGGCCCTAAATAAAATCACAGTTAGAAACCTATACACGATTCCCCGAATTGATGACCTCCTTGATCATCTCACGGGGGCCAAATACTTCAGTAAGATTGATCTAAAGTCTGGCTACCACCTGGTCCCGATAGAATAGACAGATGTATGGAAGACCGCCTTCAAGTCAAAGGAAGGTATTTTCGAATGGTTGGTCATGCCCTTTGGCTTGACAAATGCTTCAGCCACTTTCATGAGGATGATGGATGATATCCTACAACCATTCACCAATACTTTTATAGTGGTGTATCCGGATGACATTCTCATTTACAACAAGACTTGGGTAGAAAACTTGCAGCATATTCAACAGTTTTTGTACACCCTGTGGCAACACAAGCTATATGCCAACTTGGAAAAATGCTCCTTTGGCATGGACAAGATCCATTACCTGGGCTACATCGTTGATCAGCATGGTGTACATGTGGATCCCACCAAGATCCAAGTCATTTGTGACTGGCCCGCCCCAACCACACTCACTGAGCTTCAGAGCATATTGGGCCTTGCCAATTTCTACCGCAGGTTCATGTTGGGATTCTCCCATATTTCATGGGCCCTTATCTAAGTAACCAAGGGTGGTGATAAGGTGAAATTTATGTGGGGCTAATCCCAACAACAAGTGTTCAATGATTTGAAGTAGCACTTGTTCTCAGCCCTAGTACTTTCACTACCGGACCTGTAGCATCCCTTTGAGATTGAAATAGATGCTTTAGACTATGTTGTGGGCATCGTTCTCACTCAGCATGGCCACCCCATGGCCTATCATAGTGAGACACTATCAACTGTTGTCTTCATTTACCCTACTTGTGACAAGGAAAAGTACTCCATTGTGAAATCTTGTCACCAATGGAGACATTACATTCTTGGGAAGGAGACAGTCATCCACATTGATCATAAGCCATTGCAGTTCATGCAGACACAAGGAAAATTGTAGAATGACCTCCATCAGAAGTGGTCCACATACTTGCAAAAATTCCACCTCAACATCAAGTGTAAAATAGGAAGCACAAACTATGTTGTTGATTGCCTCAACAGACCACCAGTCGTGGCACTCACCACGGTGCTAGACTCTTGCGGCCATGAGACCTCTGGATGGCCCCAACTCTATGAGATAGACCTAGAATTTGCCGCCACCTACCAAATGTTGGGCACAAAGGTAGTTGTAGCTAATTTCCATCTTCTAGATGGGTTGCTCTACCATCTAGGTAATATCTACATTCCATCAAGTGAGCGAGAGAATATTATCTGGGAATCCTAGTACAGTCAGGTGACAGGACACTTTGACATCCAAAAGAGAGTGGAAATGTTGCAGAAACATTTCTACTGGCCGAAACTTTGATAGGAGGTCAACAAGTATATCAGGTCCTACACTGCCTATGCTATTTCCAAACTGACCACTAAGAAACAAGGCATGTACACCCCTCTTCCTACTCCTGACAAGCCATGGGAATCCATCTCCATGGACTAAATGTTGGGCCCCCCATCCACCAAGCGAGGAAATGATTATTTTTTTGTGGTTGTTAATCGCTTTTCTAAGATGGTGATTATGGCCGCCTATAAGAAGAGCATCATAGCAGAGGCGACTACCAAGCTCTTCTTTGAACGAGTTTGGGTAGATTTTGGAATCCCACAAACCATTGTCTCATATCGGGATAGTTGATTTCTCAACATATTCTGGTCGAGCCTCTGGTCCTTGTTGGACACCAAGATCAACAAATCCACGGCCTTCCACCCCCAGAGAGATGGCCAAACCAAGTTCATAAATCAAATGATCATGCATATCCTGCGCATGTATAATTCTAAGCACTCTCACACATGGGATGAGAGTCTTCCCTATGTCCAGCATAGCTAAAACTGAACCTTGCATAGCTCAACTAGCCACATCCCCTTTCAGGTGGGGTTGGGATTCCAACCATTGGGTCCCATAGATGTTTCACTACCCCTTGTAGTCACCTCAGTTGACTCATCTCCTACTCCAACTGAAGTTGCAAAGCAACCCGGTTCATTGAGTGGATCCATCACATCCATCAATAGGTTCAGGATATCCTATAGAAGTCCAATGACAAGTACAAGCAACGCCATTATCAACACCCGGTGCCACATAAGTTTCAAGTGGGTGATAAAGTTTGGTTGCATTTGCAGAAAGAATGCCTTACCAAACCCCATCAGAAGCTTCGCCCACTCTATTATGGGTCGTACACCATCATCGAGGCTGTGGGTCATAATTATTTTGAGCTCAACATTCCTCCTTTCCTTGGACTACACCCAATATTCAATGTGGATCTCTTTCGACCTTATTTCCCACCATTATTGGACACCTCAGAGATAGAAGAACAACTAACACCAATAGAGATCAACCCTGACTGCATACAACAAGCATCCAATGATCATATTGTGGAAAAATAGGTCAAGGGCACTCACCAGCAAAGGATCCATCTTTATCGAGTTGTCAAAGTATGGCAAATCCTACACCAAGGCAAGTGGCTAACCCAAGGCCAAATTCAACATAAATTTCCTCATCTAATGGGGGCACTCAACGCAATGGAGACCACTGCTTCCTAATGGGGGGGGGATTGATCCAAATGGATATCGGTGGCCTCCCACCTATTCCAACTGGCTCATTTTGGCAATATACCAGCTTCCAAAATCAGTGGACATTTGTTGCAGCAGGTGTAACAGCTTCCAGGATCGGTGCGCAGTTGTTGAAATCATGTAACAGCATGCAAAATTGGCACACAGTTGTAGCAACTGGTGTAACAATAGCGATCTTCTTCAAAACTTGGTTGTTCTACACATTTCGATCATTAGTTGAACATTCATGGGTAAAATATGAGAAACACTTCCAATCAAACATGTTAAGTAAATAAGAATATAAAAGTAAGATCAATGATTCATACCTTGGGAAAAAGGGTCTTAGCACACATTATAATAGGCATTAGCATAGAAATGATAAGGTTGAATGAGCAAAATATATAGTGAAAAGGGGACATTTTTGGGTCCTAACATGCCCCCCAACTGAAGACATTGCATGTCCTCATGCAAAACACATTCAAGCCTTACTCTAAATCTGAGTCAGGGAAGTGAATCCTTCAATGCAAACTACTAAGACAAATCGCTAAGTATCGTTATAGGAAAAGCCTGTGTGTACCCCCAACATATGTTGTTTCAAAAATTTTCCTTTGTTGCTTTGTCTGCATGAACAGAATTAGTTTGAGTGTGTAACAGAGGTTCTTGTGTAAAATCTACTGGTAAACTAGCAACTACTCTATTATGTTGAGATTTCCTCTGCCTTACTGGTTTTTGTGGAGAAGTAAGGTCATATTTTGTCTTGCCTGAGAGACTGGTCAGTTCTTCAGTATGACCATTGACTGGTACTTTCACTACTTTATGCCCTGCCTGAAAGTAAATATTGCCACATTCATAGCACATGTGCTCTTTATTTTGGTCCATAACAGCTTTTGTCAGTGCTAATATGTCCAAGGCTATCCCCTCCTGGTTTTGTTGTCGATCAACCTGCAATTCCTTCTTTAGGGAAGCCAACTCTGTTTCGATGCTTTTATTTTACTTCATTAGTTTAGAAATCCTAGAATTTTTTGTATCCTTTATCTTCTTCTCAATTTGAGCAAACAGTTGAGCGAGTGGCACATCCTCACTATGTTGTGTAATTGGTTCTTGTGTAACAGTCTCTTTTTGGGCAACTCGCTCTTGTGTAACAGCTAGTTCTGGCATGACTGGTTCTTGTGGGACAGTCGCTTCCTGGGTAGTTGGTTCTTGTGTAATAGCTAAGTGTTGGGAAGAGGTTGGTTCTTGTGTCTCAGTCATGTTGTTGGAAGGGACTGGTTCTTGTGTAGCAACCACTTCTTTGTCAATAGAGGATAACAAATGAAGAATGGGTAATGCATGTTCTATATTCTTCCATCTGACTATTGCTTCAGTAGACCTTGCTAACCTAGTTTTCCTCCTAGGTAATGTAGAGACAAAAATAGGGGAGCTCATTTTCTTTGCTTTAGGAGGAGGATGCTCTTCAACAACTAGGCAAGGAGAAGGAGGGTGTTCTTCAACAACCACACAAGGAGAAGGTACTATGGGGTCTGATATAATCTGTACATCGTCACTCGTCGAGTGACACACAGAATCATCAAGCGGAGCCAATTATTCTATTGTAATTTGTGTACATTCAGCTTGCAATGAGAAAATGGTTTCTCGAAATTCCTTGCACAAAGTAAAACCCAAAATACATACCTCCATAAAATTGGTTGGGGTCTGAGTATCAGCAAAATCAAGACATTATGTGGCAGCATCTGGTGCAACTCTGTCGATGTCTCTCTGAGATTTTCTTCTTGGTTGACATTTTCTTTTCGGAGACGCTTCAGTGGAAGTGACAGTAGGGGCTGGAATGGATGTTGTAGAAATAGGAGGGTTTTGAGTTGCTTCTGATACAATTCTATCGATGCTTTTCTGAGATTTGCTTCTGGTTTGATGTGTGAGTTTCTAAGACAATTCACCGATAGTGACAATTGGGGATGGAATGGTTGTTGTAGCAAACCTTTCTGACCTAGTTCTCTTCCTCGGTAAAGTAGAAACAGAAGCAAGGGTTGCCCTTTTCTTTGGTTTAGGAGTAGAAGGGAGTTCTTCAACAACAGTTTTCGTAGCCAAGGGCTGAGACTCATAACTTGGTTCAGGGATTGTGTTTGTAACTGTTGCAGCCGAGGGTTGAGACTCATGAGGCTCAATCATATCTGTATGGATAGGGTCTGGATGTTCTAGCTCAACACTGTCGAGGCGTTTCTAAGTTGTGTGAGAGGTGTCTCTGATTTTGCATTTGGTTTTTGGAGTTGACTTACAGGCAGTTACAGTCTGGGCTTTAACTGTTGGTGCAGTCGAGGGCTCAGGAATTGGCTGCTCGGGTTTGGCCATAACAGCAGGCATAGAATTTTGTTGTTCTTCTTCTTCAGGTAATGGGATATTAGGAATTCCCATTCCGTTATGAATCAACAACCCTATCAGTCTGTGATTGGAAAGACAATTCATGCGATGCTTCGATTTCTTAACAAAGTGAGCCATATTATGCAAGGAATGAAGAATATAATAAGGGATGTTTATTATCTTCTGTTGTATTAAATGTGACAGTAGTATAAAATCAGAAAAATAAACGAATTGATATCTTCCTTCGCATGTAATGTACCTCTTTACAAATTATAATACTTTCCCCATGGTTCTGGTAAGGAACTTACATCTGCACCTCGGCCCTTGGTCTGAGCTTGCTCATCGTCCACTAGAAAACCCTTTTGTGCTTCGGGGATATGTGCTTTTATGTTGAACCATTGTTTTCCTGTGATCGACAACCCTATCACAGCAGCCACGGTTTCCTCTGTCACTGGAATTCTCATCCCATGCATCATTGAATACCCTTCTGTGAGATTCTAACTGAACTCCAACACCTCTGCTTCATTAAACCTCTGTAGCTTCTTGAAATAAAAAATCCAACCAACCTACAGAAATATTTGGTAAACATCTAGGTGTAGCAGCAATGCATCAAGATTTGCTCATACCTCATAGCTAATCCTCCCATGACATCGTTTTAGATTCTAACAGTCACAAAAGAGGAGAAACCAGAACCTAAACCAAAGACACAGCAAGTTCAAACATGGATTGCATAAAGAACATAGTGTCGCACCGAAAATAAGTGTGGTTGAAAGGTGGCAGAGGTGATTATAAAATGGGATTTTGATGTT
>CBVK0100355720.1:0-10056 GCA_900067695.1 Picea abies
TTGATGTTTGGTTCATAACAGAACCCCAATCATGTACTGGGGGCCCTCTCAGGTGTCTTTACTGCTTGGTCCCAGACCAAGAGAACTTATCCACCAAGGTACAAGACCAAGGATCAACCCATGCCCCAAGCATGGGTACCCTGGACCATGTCCAGGGGACCTAGACATATCTAGGGGATTTAACTATTTTGTCCTAGACCAAGAACCCCATTCATGTACTGGGGGCCCTCTTAAGGGTCTTTGCTGCTTGGTGCTAGAGAAAGAACCCTAGTCATATATTGGGGGCCCTCTCAGGGGTCTTTGCTACTTGGTGCTAGACCAAGAACCCCAATCATATATTGGGGGCCCTAACTAGGGTCTTTTTCCATGGCACTGACTGTTTGGTCCTGGACCAAGTACCCCAAGAGTGCACTAGGGGCCCTAGATCTCAGCTAGGGTCTTTGCCATCCTCCCAGAAAATGGCTCTTGTAGCTGCTTTAAATTTAACACTCCCTCTCAGCAATACCAATCTTGTCACGAAAGTATACAAACTTTGTCAAGGATAGTGGCTTGGTAAAAATATATGCTGTCTATTCTGTTGTCAGAATATTCTAAATGCTGAGAACATTCTTCTGAACTATGTCCCAGACATAGTGATATATCATCTCAATGTGTTTCGATCTATCGTGAAACACTGGATTCTTAGTGAGCTTTACACAACTCTGATTATCACAGTGAATGACTATGGGTTCAAGCTATGAACTAAACAAGTCAGAGAGTAGCTTCCTAAGCCACACTTCTTTTCTGCTTGCAACAATGTAATCTGACTCTTCAGTGCTTTGGGCTATGGAGCCCTGTTTCCTGCTGGATCAAGAAATCATTTCTGAACCCAATCCTGAAGCAATATCTGGAATTTCTCTTCCGATTTACTGTATTACCCATCCAGACTAAATTTGTAAAACCATGGAGTATTACACCTCCACTGAAAAATATATCTCAGAATATGCTTCACTCTGATTGTCAATTGCACTTACTCTAAAACATTACCAATATTCCCCTCATGTACATAGGCCACTTTTGAAATGATGCAAGAAGTGGGCATCTCGCACAACAAATTCCCAACCAACAAGCTTGGAGATGAACTTGATGGTGGTATGTGAGTCATTGCACACACATAGTTTATTTTATTTTATTTTTTATATCCAGATAGGTGTCTCAACGATGGTGTTGATGAGACCAAAAGAAATTTACAAGTTTCTCACCATGAGGATGGAAGGATGGCTCTTGTGTGATATCATGTAGAACAAGGTTCCTGTTAGTCCCATTTTTTCATCTCACTCATAAAACTCTCGATGTACAAT
Organism: Picea abies; assembly: GCA_900067695.1. NCBI lineage: Eukaryota > Viridiplantae > Streptophyta > Pinopsida > Pinales > Pinaceae > Picea > Picea abies. The sequence goes on from CBVK0100355720.1 coordinate 1,341, forward strand.
TTTACTTCATTCACCATAATTTGATTACTTATTTGTTGATTGACTTGTTGTGCTCTCATAATAAGCATTACATACTACTCCATCATACAAAGGTTTCTCTGGAAGACTAACAATCTCTAGTTGTGTATTAGGAAGAACATGAACATTAATATGAACATTAAGGATGCTTCAAAACCATATCGCAATTCATCCAGTTTGTCTTTCCTCAACAAAATTTTCAAAATTTGCAGATAAATTTTGTCTTGTGTGAGACATCCAAATGCCTTCTCTATCTTAATCTTCATGGGTGTTGAAAACTATGTTTCCACTTTCCAACTTTCTATGACGCTTCCACAAATATATCTACTTCTGTCAACATAAATTTTGCGTGCGGATTTTCTCCACCATAGAAAATATAAACATGTATCTTGCAACCTTCTCATTGTGATAGCAGATAACATATTCCTTGTGCTCCTCCTCCAAATCGTGCAACACAAAGTTGGTCTCTGTCATATACCCTACCTCCTTAATCTGCTCTATCAATCTCTCCAATGTTGTATATTTCTCCTATGTTTGTGGGTGGGACCTGTCATTAACTATAAATGAATGCACCATGTTCTTTATCCTCAGATTTGACTTGATAGTATGTGCCCGATTGAGATGAACTTGTCTAGTGATTAAACAAGAAACGATGGCTGCACAACAAGAATCATATTCACACCTCAACAGATTCAAACATTATGTTGGCCAATGGCAACATTAGATGTCAAAAAAGAAGACTTTTAATCTGCAATCCTTTAGGTCTTTGACCTGTAGCAGATTCTCAAGCATACAGAGTCCTGTAGCATGATGACAGTAGAAATTATTGGCATTGACATACCAGGTAATGATCAACATTATATATATATATATATATATCAATTGCATATTACCAGGAAACACTCTTTTGTGCAGACTCCATACAAAACTATACTTCAAACGTCCTATTTAGAGGAAATTCCAATGTTATGAAGGAGTTTCAACTTTCCACCTATTCCTCATGGCAGTACACTAAGTATGCATTGTCATAGTAGTGTCATAAGTCATCATCATGGTAGCATCGATGAGGTGGATGGTAAATTGGAAGTTTCAAGACTAGAGAGAAAATAAGCCAAGCCCAAAGAGGGAAGTTTCAAATGAATGTATCTACATCAAGAAAGTGGCATTCAATATCACCATGAATCTATAATGTCACTTGTAAATGCTCCAAGTGAGATAGAACCCATCCAAGCAACGGGCTTACTTAGTCAACCATCATTGTATAGAAAAAAAAAATTGTTACAAGAACATGCAGTGGGGCTTTCTATTGTACGTCTTTATGAAATAACCATGAAAGATCCTAATTGAACCGATCCTTTTAAAAGGAGGAGTTAGGCATGCTTGAATTGTGGATATGTGGATTGAAGATTTCTTCCACGCTACCTGAGGTGTGTATAAAGATGGCAACATGCACCTAAATATCGATGAGGTATTCACAAGATACATTAAAGATCGAATCAACTACCTATACAATTAAGGGCTTACCAAGTCAACATCATTAGAAGTGAGCTTCAAATTTGATAATAGATGGCATGGGTGTGGCCAAGGGTTTGCAATCCTACATCTGGAATTTCTCTAGAATCTTGAAGGCATACTTCCCTTTCCCAAGGAAGTTATTTTGGACCTTGCCAAATAGAAAATAATGCACTAGACCAATATCCTTCATGTGAAATTCACTCGACAACTTTTACTTGCACCACATAATTAGCTTCTCTAAACTATCTGCAATGATCAAATCATACACATATATAGCCAAGACAACCAAATCACTTTTAACATCCAGATAATAGAGATTTGGATTGGAAACAGTCTTGGTGAACCCCAAGTTTAGTAGAAAGTCTTCAATCCTAACCCATAAAGGGATTTTCTAAACCTACAAACATGGGTGTCATGCCACTTCAAAACCTCTGGGCTGTGTTACCCTTCAAAATGTGGCATTTTATCCAACAGGAAGAGTGGCATTTTGTAGGAGTTACACTCAGTATTTCAAGCAGGAGATTTGTGGAATACTTCCTGAGGACTGTTGGGCTCCAATCTACTGGTGTAAATCAGAGTACATTAATTATCAACTCGGAGTTTGTAAGACTTTGATACGCACTCAAAATATATGATTTTAGAAATAGACTTAGTTTCTTCTAATGAAATGAATTAGAGAGCTGAATATGAAAGAGATACTAAGCTTCTATTCAGAAGTCTTGTCATAGTTTCTCATAACATTAGTCAACAATGTTTATCTAAGAGTATAAGCATTCAAAAGACATTCAAAGCTAGATCAGAGACTTATCAATGCTAAGAAGACAAAACTCTTATTCAAGATATGAATTCATTGTTTTCTTTCATTCATTAGTAATCCTCACTAATCTTTGTTAAATCAAGATAACTGAAAGTATAAATAACTTCAAAAAGCATTTGTAAACATCTTAATTCTTGAAAGAAAACTTCACATTGAATTCTTATTCAATAAACTATTCACAACACAAGAAATGCTTAGAACACCAAGTATCTAACTACAACAAATTCATAAGTAAAGCTTATCTAAAAAAATATCTTGATCTAAAACTTATGATAGAAGATTGCTTTGAAAAGAACAAAAAGAAAGAGTGTACTAGTTTGGCAAAGGGGGCCCTCCAATGCTTCACTAGTACACTTGAGATGCTTCAGCTAGGAATGAATTTGTAGCAGCATTCAAATCATCATCACATCCATATCAGCAATCATAAACAACAAATTGATCTTCAAGACTGAATTTGTAGAGTTTTCTCCATTCCCAAGGTTATATGACTAGTTTAAGAGTTGAGGTATTTATACAAAATGTTCAAAACTGAAAGTGCTAAAAATACTCCAAAATATGGTTATCAGATCCACATATTTAGTTAGGAATTCGAGTTCCCTTCTTAGATCCACAAAACAGGGCACAAATCCCAAGAAAACATGAAACTATCCTTAATTTCCTAGAAAATCAGGGGATTTTCTGCACAAGTTTCTTGGTTTGACCAGCATTGAACAGGCGCTTGGAAGGCTAAAAATTAAAATCTGAAAGGTAATATTCCATCCTTGGACATTTGTGAACAAAACCCATATTTTAGATTTCCTTGTTTTGACCTGCACATATGCAAAGCTAGGAGAATTTATGGGGATTAGTGAAATCCCGTAATTTCTGTTATTTTTCAAATTTAATACTAAAAATTCCAAAAGCTCAATTCAAATGCTAAATAATGATAAATGTACCTTTCATGACTTATTTTATGAGAAATATGATGTAAGGTAAGGTAAATGAAAGGTTTTAAGGATAAAATCATGGTTTATGATGGAAAAAGGTGGTATGAAAATGGACTCAACATCTCCCCCAGGAAGAAGGCTTTGCATGTCCTCATGTAAAAGAGATGCTCACCATTCATATTCATCTATTGTTACTACTGCTTGCCTGCCTGTGCTTCCTGAAGAACCCTCATCCTTTGGTATTTTGTTGAGATGGCATCCTTTTGTTGAAGCCACCTATATGTCTGCTTAGAAATTAGAAGAATTTGAGTCTTCAACTTCTTGTTTTTCATCTTAAGATTCTCATTGTCTTCACTCAACATGTTGTTATGACTCTTCAATGTTTCATTTCCAGTATTCAAAATCCTTTCTAGGACCTCCATTTCCTGAATATATTCATATTGGTACTATTGGGCCTTATCTATCTCATCTGCCATTGTTCCTGGTTGAACTTGCTGCCTTTTTCTAGACCTTCTTTCTCTTCAAGCTTTTCTTCCTGTTTTGTCATACTCCGGATTTTTTTTCTCCCCAAAGACTGTTTTTGGCATGTCATCTTGGGGCTTGTCACTCCTTCATTTTCATCATCTGAAATGTCAAATACTATTTCCTCCTCTATTGGGCAACCCAACAATTTCTGCAATGGTATATTCAATCAAATCAAACTATATTTCTCCTACAGTGGCCTTGCTTCCATCAAAGATCAGGGCAAATTGTAAAGCAATCTCTTCATTGTGTCTATCAAACTTATCAAAAAAAAACATTGTCCATTGTTTCTGTTCAAGAATTTTGACACAATCTTTGTGGAATATGGAGGAATCAAAGGTTCTAGGTTCAATTCCAGAAACCTTTTTAGCTTTTCAATGAAGAAGACTTCAAATTCTCAAGATATACCCTGTTTTTTTTTTACAAGCAAGGGTTATATCTAAGTTAATCTCTGTTTGAGTTATGCCTTAAAAATGTAAGGAAAACTTGTTTATCCTTTCAAAATTTCAACAATGTCTTCACTATCATTCCATAAAATGTTCTCTGGAACTCAAAACTTGCCCTCTATATACCAAAAGTTTGATGACTAGACTGGGAAATCTCATAAAAATGCCCTCTGTGTAACAAAATTTTGAAGATTGAACTTTAAAATTTCATCAAAAATGCTCTCTATGTACCCAAAAATTTAAAATTGTTCTTAGAAATTTCTTCATCAGGAGTTGAGGAAAGAAATGTTTTCTAAATTCTTTGAAAAGTGCTCTGTTTTCAGATCACAATTTGAAAGATATTCCCTTGAAATTGGTCTAAATCCATACCTGGTTTACAAATTTTCTTATTTTTCCCTCTTTATCAGGTTCAAATCCCCTTCTTGGCATCAAAAAATGTGGTCTGCTAACAAATGTGCCCTTATGGTGTAAAAATATGGTTTTTTTCATATTTTGACAAGGAAATGGTCTAGGATTCTTATGGAACGAGCTGTTGCAAGAAATTTTCAATTACTTACCAGAATTATGTGATTTTCTCAAAAACCCTGTGTATGCTTCTTCCACGTTTTCTGCTTGTTCCCTATAGCTTTCATGGCATTCATGTTTCAAATATCCATAATAGATTGTGTCAATATTTGTTCCAGATCACTAAATTATTCCACGAGTTGTCTCGTAACCGATTTCTCCAGGTGGAAGTTTGAATTAAACGGATGTTTCCGAAAATTCAGGGTTTTTTTTTTAGTTTCGAATGATGATCTCAAATTCTCTCAACAAATTCCAAAAATTTTGGAGTTTAACTCTACTATTGTGTCTTCAATTCGATGCCCAAAGCCCACATTTCACTATTGTGTCTTCAATTCGATGCCCAAAGCCCACATTTCAACATAGTGAAGAAAAAAAATGCTCAGGTGAGGCGAATTTACGAGCTAGTGGAAGAAACGATACAACTGAGTGATGAATTTTCGTATCAGAGAAGGGGCTTTCATAATATGATGGTAGCTTTGGTGCTTGGAGTTGAAATTATTGGTAGAGGCATCGTCAATTAAGTGGAATAGGTACACAACAATTTAATTTTCCTTCAAACACAACCCGACACGTTCTTCATTGAAGGCCTAGTCGAATTCTTTGAAATTTGATGTTGAAATCACCATAATGTTGTATGATTTCCCTATTTCCGTCATTATCTTACCTGTACGTACTGAAATCACCAACAATTTAAACCAATTTTGAACTCTTCTATTGATTTTACCTCCAATTCATCATTTATACAATGCCCATTTGTGTATATACGATGTTGCAGCTGTATATACGGTGTTGCAACTGTATATACGATTTTGCAACTGTATATACTGTTTTTATCTATTTGAATTGTTTTGGCTTTGCACCCCTATTCTTATACCTTCTCCTTGGCCCTTTTCCTTCGAATAATTGCACGTTTCTTTATCTTAATAGATCATCTATGGAATTTTTAGTTTTTGAAGACCCAAAAAAACTCTTTTGGCTTGATAAATCTTGTTTTGATGAAATTTTTGGGTTTGAATAACCATAAAAATTTCATTGTTTTGAAGGAAAAATTAACATTTCTTTAAGTTCACTTTTGAATGCTTTGGGGATATAATGTTGAGTTTAGATATGATGTATAGGAGGTAGAGATAAAGGGAATGTAAATGTAATGAAAGTTAATGAAATGTAGGTATAAGAATAGGTATAGGTAAGGTATAGGTAAATGAAATGAGATGTAATGAAGTGTAGGGGATGAATAGAGGTACTTTATCATTACTTTGCTTGATGAATTAAAAAATTTGAAGCATTAAAAAGGAAAAATACTAACTTGTTTATTGCTCCTTTGTAGACTTGTTAGGTTCCAATGATCCTCTTTGAATGGAGATATTCTTTTCTTCCTTCAAGTATTCTTCAAGCTCTTGTCAAGTCCCTTTTCTGAATGATGTTTCAGGCCCCATGTACTGAAGATGAACTGCTTTGTTGGAGATGATGTCTTGAATATGTTAACAGATCCCTTTTGAATGATGATTTTGAATAGGTCTTTTGATCATGCTTATAGGTCCCTTATTGAATGATGATTGAAACATGTCCCTTCTAAATGATGGCTTAAAACAGAAAACATGTCCCTTCTGAATGATGAATGAACAGGTAACAGGTCCCTTCTGGATGATGATCAAAACAGGTCCCTTCTGAATGATGAAGTCTCCTCTTATAGCTTTGAATGTTGAAGTTGAGGTTGAGTATTGAAATAGCTTCCATGTTGAGTGTCTTCATGCTTGAATGTCTTTATGTTGATATAAGAAGGATAACAATGCTTGAAATGAAAAGGATATCGATGCTTCAGATGAAAACAATAAAAAGACATTTGTTTCCCCCTTGCTTATTCTAAGACTTGTCCTCAAGTATTTAGATTTCTTTTGCAAGAAAGAAAATATTTGCTAGTAAAAATCAAAATGAAACGAAATGAAGTAGAACTCTTTTTATTTTTTATAATTCATACTGGCCAAGTAACTTGGTTTTCCAAAATGAATTCGGGTTTGTACTGTGCCAGGGACCTGGATTTTCACAGCCAAACCCCTTTATTATTTTTGATCTTTTTTTTTGGATGGAAGTGAGATATAATGGAGTATGGGAATATGGAAAGCTTATGAAAGTAACATAGGTTGAAGTCATGATCTAGGAATAGATGGACAGATAGATAATAGGTCTAGACTTCAATATGGATGTTCATAGATGTTACTATATGGATGATGAATGAACCCATGAACAATATGAAATATGAAAGGTTTATTTGGCAGTGGATGTGACTTGAAAGTGAACCTGTTTTCTTCCTCTTTTGATTGGCTTCATGTCTTTTGCCTTTATCTCAATCCATGTTATATGATTGTTGGTGTTGTTGGTCAATTACTGAAAGCAATCTTCAAGAAATTTGAGTTTCTTTGGATAAAATCAACATCAAGTGAATTTCCTCTTTGTTTTAACTTGAATATTTTCACTTCATATTTGTAGATATGATTTTTTAAACATTTACTTTGAAAAATTGTTCAACCATGGAGTTCACCCCTTAAATCTTCCTGGGACTTGCAAAATCATAACACTTGCCTCCAATACAATATTAGATGAAGGAGAAAGAGAGGTGTATAGTCTCTCTTCTTCCAAGAAATATGTAAGCAATGCTTGAAAAACAAGTCCAAAGATGATATACAAAGAAAATGCATTTGTTTACCCCTTTGAGAAATGGTGGCCAACCTAGACCTACTAGTGGTATTTTGTTCACACAATCTTCGTTTTATGTCCAATTAGAGTGATTCAAAAGCCAAGTTAAAGTGAATTCATATGGATGCTTCCAATATAAATAGGTTTTCAAAAGAATTTAAAATGATATGCTGAAAATGGTGAAGATGACCATCTTTGATAGAGTTGCTTGTGAATTTTTGACTAGACCAACAATCGTTATTTAGAGTGTAACTTTTTTGTTAAAGATTGGATCGATGTGATTCCACTTGGAGATTAAATTAGATTCATTTTTTAATATCCAATAGAAACATGTTTTTAAAATACTTAGGTTTGATATCACAAAATTGTTGATGAACATACCTAGGGGGCAGAGTTTCAGTGTGGTGATTTTAAGACAAAAAATCACTAAATGTGGCATAATTTTTTCATTTGACCTCCAAATGGGATGATTCAAATTGTGTATTGATCTAGACTTGAATATGTATCTCCCATATAAATAGGTTTTTAAAATAAGAAGTTTTAAGATGTGAAATATTCCAATGAACTTTCAAGTCCTAGAATTACCAACATGCAGATTTTTTGACAAGCAGTTAGTATTTTGAGCATAATGTTTGCATATGATGCCGGATTGAGGTGATTCAAATTCATTTGGAAACTAGCTTCCCTATAAATATCAGGTTAAAATGTTTCCATTAGACCCCTCAAATCAAGGTTGTACTAACTCTGTCCTCAAAATTTTACTTGAGACCTAGTTTTTGTTTTGATCATATCTTTTTGAGTTTTGATCCAAATTGAAAAATTCAAAATGGATTTAAAAACTAGATTTCAAGAGATATCTTGTTTTAAAAAAATTCTTCCAAAATGATCCTATATGGTTACCCAAAATAGGATTGTTCTTACTACATTTTCCCATGAAATCCTTCCAAATGAGTATTGAACAATGATTTGAGGAATTATTCATAAAAGTTTGAGGTTTGGGGTTTGTGCAAGATTTCTGTTAATTATAGGGAATTTTAGTCCACTTAGAAGACTTGTGTCTATTCAGTTTCTTTCTTGACGTGTTCTATATAGCATTATGTGAATGTCATGGCAGTTATGCCACATTGTATAGCTTTCTTTTTTGGGATTTAGGACCAATTGTGTTTTATATGTGGATAGGTCTTCGCTAGCTCTTTGTGGATGATGAGAATCAA
>CBVK0100355724.1:0-10833 GCA_900067695.1 Picea abies
TGGGATAACCCTTGTGCTCAATCATGCAGACAAAGATATTCACACCTGTGACAAGCCTAGTACTAATACATTAACTTGTTTGTATTTCAATTATTGAATGAGATACAATTATCGAAAGAAGACATACATGCAATACAATGATGGCAAGAAAAATAGTTTCCTGAGCTCTAACATTAATCAAACATTAACACAACGATATGATTTCATCATTAGGGACAAGAACTACAAAAAAAATTGAAACAACTAACTTATCAATAGATTCAAAAACTTTTACTTATTACAACATCCATTCATGAAATAAAGTCAGAAGTAATTCCTCCTCAAATCCAATCACACAACGCCTTTGATGAAAAACAAAAGTTTTTTTTTGTTCCTAAACAGGACTTCTCAATTAAGGTAGTTCAGAAATAGTTCTTTACAATTCCAAAAATGAGGGTCTTTTCCAAAACCATTGACCTTTACTAAAATTTCAATCCTCTTATTTATAATGAATCATTAACAAAAAATAGCTATTATGAGTGCAAGATAAGTAAAACAAAATATCACCACATGGCACTTTCATCTCTCTGTCTTCTAAGAATCATCAAATAGTTTTACTCAAGTGGATGGCTCTTCTTATACTCTGACCATTTGACGAAGAGTTCCTCACATGTGTTGGGATATGGGAACCTATGTTGGTCCATTGGGGCTAAAAGGATTTCTTTCACTTCTACTGCCCGTGCTTGGTACTTGACTATTTTGACATTTAACCGTTGCAAAACTGCTCGATCCTTGATCGGATGCTCCATGAACTATTGTACTTGACCAGGCACCATGCTCGCCACCTTTGCTATCTATGTTTTCCATGCCGAGTCTTGTTATGCATGTTTCTTGAATATGTCATGCAGGTCGACAAAGTCCTCGGGTGAGACGAATTTTGGGAGGCCGATGTCTTTCATCTCTCGATTAACCTTTTCCCATCTCTATTTGCAATCGGCCCATTTCTCCTTAATCTCCCACTGGCTACCATGTGTAAATATGACTGTCAAATATTCGGGAACAGTTGGTCATCGAGCGCCCTTACATCCAGGTCGTTGTGTGGGATATATTTCGGGTACTCCTCCCGACTGATTCTGTTGAAAAGGTCCCCCCACTGTGGGAGAATTACCTTGGATTCAATGTTTTCTTCTGTATCATTGAAGACCGAAGGTTGGACAACGAATTTCTTCATTGAGGTTTTTATGACCATCTCAACCCTGGGAGTGTACTCCAACAACCTCACAGTACCAGGAGAAGATCCTTCACCTGTTTCATCTTCCTTTAGCTTGGGTTCTCTCGATGAGCGTTTGGTGGTTGGATTTCTCGATGACATTTTACCTGCAACTAGAACGTAGTTAGAGATGTGTAATAAATCATATGCATATATAAACCACGAACGTCGAATTGACAAAATTGAACACATACCTCTACAACTTATTTAACCTAGTTTTGATAATCTGAGGATAAACACAGTCTTGAGACACTTTCTTTGCTTCTTCAGATGCTATGGAATTCAAAATTGTGCACAAAATGATTTTTTTCAAAACCATTATAGAGATTTAAACAGGGATTAACTTACCTTGTCACATCAGCCATTCAATTCAGGTTGAGTGTAGTTTTATAAATCTACTGCCAGATCTTCAGAGACGTTTTAAAATTAAATTGGATTGTGGGTTGATGATGCGGGCATGGGTTGTAACGTGGCCTATCGGCGATTTCAATTTTTTGTTGTTCAATCGACGCACGAGTTAGAAACAAATGCACAATGAAGCATTAACCGGTCTATGAAATGTCAGAATCCGATCGTATCTTATGCCAAAAACATCCCATCATTTATCTAGTCCAGTTGGTGAGTCGGGGGTCGGGATTCTGCTTCAAACACTTTTCATTGATATCTTATTGCAAAATATTCTATGTCGATCGATCTTGCCTTATAGAGATAACATGGAAAAGATGACTAGGAGGTGTGACTAGGACACATGAATCCTTAAGACAACTCAAGATGAAACTAGGTCGTATGACACCCTTATGTGATAAAGACATGTGGCACTCAAGACCTGTGTATTCATTTACTCATGTTAATCGGAATCGATAATTTATTTAAGCTATGCATTCTAAAACCCAATCCTATCTTGCCGACGCTAAAAAGTATCCAGGATCGGCGATCGGTGATAAACCTACCCAAGTGCTCCTGGATCGACTCTCTCGAAAAAGTTTCGATACCAAAATTGTATCAGGGATCGACGATATGTTTACCATAGACAAAAATGATTCTTTTAACCCTTATAGATCTCCCTGACCCCGATAAAGCGCATCGGTCATTGACTATCGGTGATTTCTTTACGGGTTTTGTCAATGTCTATCCTTCCTGTATTTTGTCGACGTCGATGGGGATCAGCTATCTCTTGAAACTTCACTGCGAATAAATCACGCAAATAAACTCCACCTTCTGTCAATGTCGATGGTGCATCGACGCTCGACGATTATTGTAACTGTGTGGCCACTTTACCTGTTTTAATTTCATCGATACCAAACACAAGCACATTAGGTGCAATGTTGGCTGCATATTCTTAGTTAGGATGTCAAGTTATTTTAGACATAAGGTTTCATGTAAAAAATTCAAAAAATCTAACTTGGCTGATAAGATTCACGAAAGCAAAACAAAATAAACCATTCCCCCCATGTGAACTCAATTTAGACAGTAAACGAAAACAAGTGGAACCCAAAAAGTGATAAAATTTCATAAATCTTTTAGGGTGTGTTGAGCACTCAACAAATGATGATTTACTAGGAGAAAGAAAAATCTCAGTTCCTTCCCCGGGCAAGTTGGTTAAGAACCTTACTGGTTTTGTTTTTATCAGAGTCCCTTCTATCCTTGCGTTTAAAATTCCCTCGGTTCGTGAATCTGGGCCTGCATGTGGGGTTTCAACCTTTATTCCACCTCCATTCCCTTTGACCATGACCCATGATCCCTTTTGATAAGAGTCGAGTAAAGCATTCACTGGTACTATTCCTTTTAGTTATCAACATTCAATTGTTGCGGTGTTTCTTCGTTTTCAGCGAGTGTCCATAGCCCCGATGGATTCAACCCGACGTCACAGACCTTTCTCCACTACCATCGAGCATCCATAGCCTCGAAAGAGTTATCTGCATACCCTCTCCTAATTACTTCTCATTTTATATAATTGATTTATTTTCAGCAGAGATGCCCTAAGCGAGTGGGAGATGAGGATGTTTTTTATCTGCAAGATGAGACGGTTAAGGTGAAATTTTTTCTAGCTCTGTCTTGAGGTACATGTGATCCCTTCAAACTTACCATCTTTCCCTCTAGGTTTTACCAGACCACCAGGAAGAAACTTCATCATTTTTCAAGGTTATTTATTCTCAAATATTAGATACATAAATATCTTTAATAAAACTACATTTTTCCTAGCATTTCTTGTGTTGCATGTAAGCACGAGTAAGGGACATAGTTCGCTACACTGTATTGATTAAGGTAAACCAATACCTTGTGGAACACAACATTATTACACAAAAATACCACACAAAATATAAACAGAAATAAAGGACTCCACAATCAGCCTACATAACACCTACCAAACAAAATAACATGAAAACACACACACATATTTTTTTTTTAACAAAAATATTGTTTTAGGACCTGGCCATTCACCGGGATGGCGTCGAGTCCCCCCCCTAGATTTTGAAACCGATACGTGCCTAACCCAAGTTTCTTAGCTACTTGGAAAGGTCTGAGCCATAGATTCTGAAACTTTGAATGTTTTCCCTTCTATTCATTTTCTCTATCCCATTTCAGGACTAAGTCTCCTACTTCAAAATTATTCTCTTTGGCCTTATGCTTGTCAAACCAACTTTTAACTATCTGTTGATGAGCGATGAAATTTGATTTTTCTTTCTCCCTTTCTTCTTCCAACATGAGGAGGGTATCAATTCTCTATTAAATAACCGATGAGGTTTGTCCTCTATATCCATGAGCAAGCTGAAGAGATGAAAGATATAGCCCATTCGGGAGAATGGCTTCTTGTCCATAAAGTACGGGGAGTTCCCTATAGTTTCCTTGGGAGTTACTCTATTGGCCCATAAGGCATTATGAAGTGAACTATGCCAATTCCTCTGATTGTCTGCAACGTTTTTCTTCAATATCCTCACTAGGTTCTTATCAGTTGATTCTGTCATTCCATTCCCCTATGGATAGTAGTTTGCAGAGTATCTGATTATGATTCCTTTGTCTAGAGAAAACTCTGTTAGCAAGGTGGAATAAAAGTAAGCGGCATTGTAAAAAACAATAACGGAAGGAATACCGAACCTTGTGATCAGTTGTTGTTCTATGAATTGAATTACCACCTTTTCATTTACATGAGTCAGAGGGATGACCTCTGCCCATTTCGTGAAATAGTCCATAGCAGTCAGTATGTATCTATGTTTTTTTGAAGAAATCGATGTAATTTATCCTATGACATCTAAACCCCATTGCTCGAATTGTCTGGATATGGCCACTGGTTGGAGTGGTACATCTACTCTCTTTTCCCTCCCCATGCTTATTTGACAAGTTTTACAGTTTCTAGCATATGTATGAGTGTCCCTAAACATAGTAGGCCAGTAATAGTCGGCTCTTAGTATCTTGTGAGCGGTGGTATTCCCTGCAAAGTTTCCACCTGTAGGACCATCATGGAGCTCCTTTATAACCTTGTCTGCATCTTCACGTTCGAGACATCTCAAAATTACCCCATCACAATTTACCCGGAAGAGCACCGAATTTATGAGGTGATATTGTGTTGATTTTAGTCTGAGAGATCTCCTTTCCTTAGGGTTGAGGATTACTCGGCACGTCGCGTGATGTAAGAGATAGGTTATTTATCCATACCAAGGCTCCTTCCTTGGGGGTACATATAAATCTTCACTACACCACAACGCCAACTCAGTCTCCCACCCGGAGAATTCATTTACTTGGTCTTGGGCTTCACCGAGCAGTTTACTAATTTAGCAGGTTTTATATCTAGATAAAATTCTTGGACAACTACCATCTAATTTCCACTTCTTTCACCCATCTCTTGTTGAGTGAATAGGGATCAGAATGCAGGATGAGGCACAATGACTTTGGTGTGATTTTTTAGGATGTAAGATCTGAAATGTTTTACTGCTTTGTATACCGCATAAGCATGTTTGTCTATAACAGGGTAATTTAGTTCGGCTCCTTGGAGATTAGTGCTCATAAATGAGACTGGGGCCTCATTGTTGTAATCATCCTTCTGAGGTAATACTGCAGCTAAAGATTGATCGAGGCAAAAGTATAGAGGAAAAAATATTTTCTAAAGTCGAGACTTCGCAACACTAGAGCTTGAGATATTGCAGTCTTAATGTTGCTGAAAGAACTTTTTCGTTCGACATCCCACTTAAATTCAGCATATTTGTGGATCATATTTTGTAAGGGTTTGATAGTTTCAGCGAAATCGGGGCTGAAATTCCTCACAAAGTTGATTTTCCCAAAGAAGGGTTGCATAGCCTTTTTGTTTTGGGGTAAGGGAAGTTGAGTTGTTTCCTTAATTCGTTCTGGGTTTATGTGAATTCCTTCCTGAGATATAATATGACCTAGTAATTTCCTCTCCTCGAAACCTAAGATAGTTTTCTTAGGGTTTAAAGATATACCATATTTTATACACCTTTTGAAAATATGGGTTAGATGTTGGATGTGATCTTCTCTATTCTTTGAATACACGGTCACATCATCCAAATAGACTACTACACACTTGTTTATTAATCCTTGAAAAGACACGTCCATGGCCCTATGGAAGGTTTCTCGTACATTAATTAACCTAATGAGAATGTGTTTATAAGAAAAGGTTCCCCACTTGGTTCGGAAGGTAGTTTTCAATCGGTCTTCCTCTGAAACTAGAACCTGGCTGTAACCCGAAAATCCGTCTAACAAGGAGAAAATTTCAAAACCAGACACGATCTAGAAAATTTGTTCCATTAGTGGGGTTGGGTACTTATCCTTTTCTTATGCTCTGTTGAGGTTTCTGAAATCCACACACATGCAGATTTCCCGAGACTTTTTCTTGACAAGAACCAAATTTTCTACCCAGGAAGAGTGTCTAACTTGAAATATAATTTTAGCATCTAGTAATTTATTTAACTCCTGACACATGAGGGGTTCTAGGGATGGGTGGTACTTCTGGAGCTTCTGTTGGAAGGGTTTTACTCTTGGTTTTAACGGGATTGTGTGTTGGATAATGCAAGTGTCATAAGTTTTCAGATATCGGTAGGACCATGCAAAAACATCTTGATATTCTCTAAAAAGTTTGTTATAGGCTTTCCTTTCTTCTTTATACATTGTCCTGCCTAGATTTATATTTTTAAGGTTTTTCGGGGTTCCTAGGTTTATAGTCTCGTACATGGGATATAAGATCCCTATATTTGTGTTTTTGAACCCTTTAAATCTTTCCCTTAAGTCAAAGATATTCTCCAAATTGGATACCCCTTTTGGTATCATTTGAAACTTTGGATTGATATTAGATTTATTTGTTTCACCTCTTTGTTCATGGAAATTAGTTTCTACTAGTTTCTCTTGGATTACTTCATCATCATTAGCCAGGTCTTTAAAATTTTCCTAATTGGTCAGGAAGTCTATAATCTATTCATCTCCTTCAAATACCTTCTAATTATAAATATTGTTGGGCACTAATGGTTTGTAGAGTAGTTCCATAGTGAACCTGAAGGCTTCGTAGTCTTCTAAAGGGGATAGCCTCAAAGCAGCAATGGCTAGGGAATCAAAAAGAGTATTCTTTGTTTAGGGGATCACTGTAAAATTGAAGTCTTCAAAATGTTCTATTAGCCTGTGCACTTCTTGTTGATAATTCCTCAGGTGGGCAGAGTTGAAATGTATAGTATTTTTTACTTGCCTAACAATCATTTCAGAGTCCTTGAAAACCTTTAGTTCTTTAACGTTCAAGTATATGGATTTCTTTAGTCCTTGGACTAAAGCTTCATACTCGACAATGTTATTAGTGCATTCAAATTCTAGTCTGCAGGACATGAAATTTTGTTTCCCCTTCAGATCAATGAGGATACATCCCGCTCCTGACCCTTCTTGCGATTTAGACCCATCAAAGTACAAGGTCCAAACTTGTGAGAGAAAATCATCGGCTTCTCCTTACCTACTAACTTCCTCCTCTCCACCTATTTTGTCTGTGGTTTCCAATGGAGGTTATTGACAGAAGAGGGTTTCTTCTGACGCTACGGATAGATTTACTTGAAAATCCATTTCATATTTTTGAGTAAGAGGTACATCAGATGAGAGAGGGGAGAAATCACCGAAATCAGAATCGCAGAAGTAGTTTCCTAGCATGGGGAAAACTATCAATGAGGGTTCGTTGAGGGATTATAAATCAGTGAAAATATGTTTGAGATACCTTTCCCTATCAATCCTAATCATTTTTGTGTGTCCCTTTAATGGCAACCAGAGGTGAGCCTAGTCCGTGATAAAATATCCATTCAAATTCTCAGACCAATCTCGACTAAGTAGTAGCCCATAAGCTTGTGGTAAATCTACTACAATGATGTCAATTACTTGAACACATTTCGGGTGTGTAGCCATTCTGATATTGACATCCTTGAGTTCTCCAATAACTTCCAGCTGAGTTTTTTCTAGTCGTATAACATGTTTATCACTTTTGAGCGGGACTGTGTTTATTTTATTATAGATAGATAGTGGCATAACATTAGAGGATGCCCCTGAGTAAACTAAACAATTATGGAGGTTTTTGTTGAAAACTTCAAACGTTAGAAGGAATTATGGGACAAAAGACTTTCCTTTTTTATCTACAAAGCAAGTGTTCACATTTGGTTTATTTTTTAGATCTGTGGAAGCTGGATTTTCCCCTTGGTCATTGCTTGTCATAGGGGTTTCCACTGACTTCAAGGCTTGTAACAGAAATTCCTTTTGTTGGGGAATTCTATACAAGTCCATGACCAATACATTTTCCTTCAATCTTTTTAAATCCTCTACTATGTTGTAGTCTAGCTTGGGTGATTCTCGCATATGGATGTTTATAGGATTTCTTTGGGAGACAAAAGGTGCTTTCGAGTGATCGGTTGTTTTTTTTCCTCTCGAAGTGTGGGAAATGGTAAGGTCATTTGAGACCGATTGACCCCTACTTCATGTTTACACAGCAAAAAACTCAGCAGCTGGTTCTTGAACCTCAAATATATCATCGGAAGGCATTGGCCAAGTCAGGGTCCCACAACAACATGGTTGTTTCTTTCAGCGGGTCAACTTCCTCCTGATTGATAATAGTCACTGCTGAGCCGCTTGATTTTTTGGTAAGGGAAAATTTGTCTAGGAACCGATTGGCCATCAAATTCATGGCATGCACCCATTGTGGATAGTCTCTTTCATAATTTTTCTCTTGATGATAGGTACAAAAAGATTCAGATGCTACATTTCCCAGGTTGATGTTTAAGTTGGATAGGGGAGGTTCAATTTCTTTGAATGATGGGTTTCTCTTAAAAAAGGGTTTATAAAGCCTTTGGCCTTGGTTTCCTTCCCCTACACTTCTTTTCATGTCTACGATTTCATTTGACAATTTCTTTATCATCCGTCATAGGTCTTCTATGTATCCACTTCCCTTTTTGAGACCTTGTTCTATTTGTTTTACCAGGGATCTAGTCAACAAGAGTCCTCTCCTAGGTGGAGGTTGAGCTTGTTGGCAAATTCAGTAAACAGACAACAAATGCTTGTCATTAATGGAAACAGTGAAGATGACAGGAAAACATAAGACAAGTTCAGAGAAGTGAATGATCGAATGCAGTGAGAGCCGTTAGATTTGGTGCAGGGTCGCCGACAGCCATCAGATCTATAGAAGTTACGAGGGAGATAAGCCATGGGAGAAGCTCGAAAGGAGGCTTCATCGGAGAATCAGGGATCAGGATTTTGAAATCTCCAATTCACTTGTCAACAAGAACCCTCAAATCGCGATATGTGATTTCGCGATCTAATCACAGCCGTTAAAGAAAGAATGAGATATGGACCGTTGTTTTTGTTCATCGGAAAAACAGGGATCAGTTTTTTGAAATGTCTGATTCACTTGTCAACAAGAACCCCGAAATCGTGATGAGTGAAATTCCGTCTGAACCTGAACCGTCAAATCAAGATATGATCTAGACCATCGACTCGACCCACATCAACAGACCACGTCAGCTAAGCGACACATGGCACAACCAAGTAGTGACAAGTGTCAGACAGATTCAACACTTCAAGCACATGTAAGTAATGAATCAGAGTGACACGTGGCAGTATTTAACACGTGTCAAACCATGTGTGACATCAGCAGAGGCATCAGCAATTGGGACTTTGAAATGACAAAGTCACCTGACATCAAAAGTCTCGAAATCCTGGAGGGATTGGGACCGTCCATCTGAGGGACAGGTGTCGAAGATCAAGGCGTTGTCGGCATATTGGCCATCGTGAAATTGGATTTCCTAAGGTCGAAGGAAACGAGACATCGAAAGTCTCAAAATCCTGGAGGAATCGGGACCGTCCATCTGGAAGGACGCGTGGCATGAGATCGGTGCCATCAAGAAGAGGCCCGACAGGAAAATCATTGATCGGCATTTTGTTCATCGAGAAATCAGGAATTCCATTGACAAGAGTTTTTTGCAACTCAGAATCGCGATCCGCGAAACCCCAATGAGTGGGGGCCAGCTGTTAGCACAATAGCGAAGGAGGATGGTGGCGTAGTGGAGGCCATCTGTTAGAGAAAAGGAGCATCAGGATTTGGACGATCAGGAATCACATGGGTGTATGAATCTTGGCATCACAAACCCCGTAGCCCCGACGAGATAAGGCTGTGGTCATGGGTAACGATCATGTGGACCAGGGCTCAGCCAGGAGGGCTGAAGCACATCGCGAATCGGGAAATTGTGAATCTCGTGGACATAAAATTTATGTCATCGTAAGTGCCAAAACTCCGATGGAGTGATAAGACCAAGGTCACAGAGTGACGGTCACGTTGACCGAGAGCTAAGCTCAGGAGGGATAGCGTATGAAAGTGCTGAAACCCGATTTAAAAGGAAAGAATAATAAAGATTATCCAACGGTGCAGATAAATCTTGGATTGATCGAAGGGTTACTGTTCTTACACATACATTTAAGTCTTTCAGTTACAAATATGTTAGTGAAACAGACTCATGACTGCAAATGAGTTGTCGATCAATTGGCGTTTCGGTTGGCTGGACAGTTGTCATCATTTTGCCCAAGGAGTTGGGAAGTTGAAACGTTGTGCCCGTGTGTATAAAAGAATATGAACCAGACTATGTCTTTGGAGATGTTCTGGTGAGGAAAGAAATGAAACAGTAAGGAAGAATACATAAGAGGATGCATGGTAGGAAAGGAAGCAGATGTGCAGAGTGAAATGGAATGCAGAGCAGAATAGCATAGCAAGAGAAAATGCAGAGAAGAATAGCAAAACATATCAAACTTACAGAACAGAGAAAGGAAGGTAAGAATTGATCTACTTGGGAAATTGTTTGTGTATTCAATATTTTTATATTCAAGGGAGGTTGAGAGGTGCTCGGGAGGAATGTTGTCCTCAGAGGTTCAAGTGGGTGCTTGAACATAGGAAGTTGTAGCTTCCATCTGGTTGTAGCTAGAGAAACAAGGGTGGTAGGGTGGTGCTAGGGAGAGCAAGTGTTCTCTATTATACAGGTTGGAGCCTATATAACTGGAAGTTGGTGCTTCCATCCAATTGGTGTTGGAACATTCAGGAAGTTGGTGCTTCCATCCAGTTGGTACTGGAA
>CBVK0100355748.1:0-14313 GCA_900067695.1 Picea abies
TCTTCCGATCTCACATGAAATATTCTCTCATGTTGTTAATATGACTTCAATTGTTACTATTTTAAGTCTTGTGGCAGCAAAATATTTTCATCTTGAAAAATTAGATGTAAAAAGATATTTTCTCCATGGGGATTTGGATGAAGATATTTATATGCAACAACCACAGGGGTATGAGGTCAAAGGGTAATAAAATTTGGTATGAAGGTTGAAGAAGATATTGTATGGCCTAAAGAAATATCCAAGGCAATGGTATTTGATGTTTGGTAGGTTCATAACAGAACAAGGTTATAACATATTTCATTATGATCACTAAATTTATTTTAAAATGATAGAAAATGGAAGCTATATTATCATGTTATTGTATGTAGATGACATGCTTGTTGTAGGGTCTAATAAGAATAATAGAAATGTGCTCAAGAAGAAATTAGCTAATTCATTTGTGATGAAGGATTTGGGTGTTGCAAAGAAACTCCTTGGTATGAGAATAAGAAGAGACATGAAAAATTACAAATTGACATTGTCTCATGCTGGATACATAGAGAAGGTGTTGGAGAGGTCTAGAATGTAGAATGACAAACCCGTTAGTACAAATTTGACCAACCATTTCAAATTAACCAAGGAAATGTGTTCCAAGACATACGAGGAGATGAAATACATGTCCAAGGTCCCTTATTCATCAATAGTTGGCATCTTGATGTATGTGATGGTTTGCACAAGACCAAATATTGCACGTGTAGTGGGAGTTGTGAGAAGGTATATAAACAATCTAGATAAAGAATATTGGGAGACAATAAGTGGATTCTCAGGTATTTGAGAGGTACTTCTATTCATGCATTATGTTTTGGAGGTTCAAACATTGTTCTACATGGACATGTTGATTCAAATATGATAGGTGATAAATATACCAGGAGAAGCACCACAGGGTATGTTTTTACTATGGGTGGAAAAAACGTATGTTGGATTTCATAACTATAAAAGGTTGTTTCACTTTCTACAACAAAAACAGAGTATGTTGCTGCTACAGAGGCTAGTAAAGAAATGATTTGGTTACAGAGGTTTATGGAGGAATTGGAAAAGAAGTAGGGGAATAACAGGTTGTATTGTGACAGTGAGAGTGTCATTCATCCTGCAAAGAACTCAACCTTCCATTAAAATAATAATCATCTACAAACTAGGTACCATTTCATATGATCCCTCTTTGAAGATGGACATTAGAAGTTGGAAAAGATAGATAGGAGCCAGAATATTGAAGATATGTTAACAAAAGGAGTAACTACGGAGAAATTGAGTTCCTGTTCAATTTTAGTTAGTCTTCAAGCATGAAGTTGAAGATGAGAAATTTTCCAGTTCCAAGAAGGATCATATTCTAGTAGATACAACAACAATGGAGTTGTTGTGATCAGTATCCAAGTGGGATATTTTTGGTTGTGGAGCTTGCTTATCTTCCTGATTTAGAGGTCTTTCATTTCAACCATGTTTATACCCCATGAACACTGTACACCCCTCCTAGAGGGGGGGGTTTAGGGGGGTATTCCCCCCCATTTCTGGTCTCCGGGGATCATCCCCCCGACTAGAAAGTGTCCCTCGATGGAGGTGTTCCTTGATGGGGGTATGGGGGTGAATCCCTCAAAGGAAATATTTCTTTGTAAATGTATATTGTAATTTCATAGTAAATCAAGACCATTCATTATAAGGTCAAAGAGCTCACGATATAAGTTATGTTAGGGTTTTTTACCTAGAAGTAAACCCTCTATTATGAGGGAATTGCATTACGACTTTGTTTTATTGTAAATATTGTATTATGAGAGAGGAGACTGCGAGAGAAAGAAGAGGAAGTTACAATGATTGATATGTAGGTTATATCCATTCATTTTGTTTGATAATAAAAGGGAAGGACCTGGAAACTTCTTTGGTGGACATAGCCCACACTGGATGAACAATGTAGATCTCTGTCTCTATTGTATTGTGTATATTGTATGTTTTATTTCTGCAATTGTTTTTTTTTATTGCTCTGTGATCCTATTTTTATAAAAAAAGTTGTAATACATCACACAACATGATCTTTCAGATCACTTGTCCCTATATACTTGTGTATAAGTTTCTTTTCCAAAAACATGATCTACATTAACCTTTTACAATGTTTCCAATCCTATATCCCTTCCTTTTTCATTTCCCACCATCTTGTTGGGTCAATCTCAGTGAAACATCTAATGCTAATCACCTTTGTTGTTTGAGTATCTGCAATTCAAATTCATTAAAAAAACAACTCACATCAGTTAATCCTTCAAACCTTGGCGCATCTTGTAAGTCTATTATGATCCAGTGTAATGAGCGAGTAATGAAAGAACACCTTCTAGTCAAAACTTCATGCAACCGATGTTTCTAGTGTTCAAGTCCTTCCTCCGAGTCTTATGTGCAAGATATTATTCTTCTGCAACTAAGAGTACCATTTGCAGTAGAGTTGATGTAGTCATCAAGGTAGACTTCCATATTATATAAATTATCAATTTCCTTTCTCGCAGGCTCCACATATATTCTTTCCTCCATAGAATCTAATGTTGTAGTGACCTTTAAGCCTCCTCCTTCAAATATCATATATGTTTTCTTTAGGTTCAAAATCTCTTGATTGCCGAAGGCCAATTCCATTCCAAACAAAGCTATCTATGGTTTACTGTTATCCAAAATCTCGATGAATTCAAAGTCAGCTACACTGCACACTCCATCTATGTTGACAAATACTCCTACCAATATACCAATCAATATTATCTTATGTTGGTTATCCAAACTCAACTCAACATTCTATCAAACTAGATTTGGTTTCCCCATCATCTCCCACATCTATCTTGGAAGAACATTGATATCTCATCCTAAGTCCAAGATGACATTATCCATTTCATACTCTCGTATCTACATAGTGCATTCAATGTTGCTTCATCCTGCATCAATTATAAATAGATTTTTACAAAGTCTTTCAAAGTATTTACCTTCTCGATTGGCATGTTTGGAATAGTGTGATCATAAATCAACAACATATCATATATTGGTGGCTTCTTTGATGTTGAGGCTATCCATTTTGGTCCGAGTATCTCCTTCATTACTTACTGAAAGGTTTCATTTTCTTTCCATGGATTGAATGTTGGCATGGGATAAAATTCTTTCCTTATCCATTGTTCGACTGCCTTTCCTTTCTCTATCACATCTGGTATGGTTCTCATTCCACCACACATAAAAAATTCTACTCTTGGTTGATCGTCAAGTTCTTCATCAGATATCATCTGTGAGTTTTGGTTCTGATTCTCATGTTGGGTTTGATGTTGGTTCTAATTCCCTCTTTCCTTCCACTTTTCTATTAGTTGAGGATAGTCTTTCGTTGCATGGTACAAGGATATGCAATACGTGCACATCGTGTAAGGATTTGGGAAATATCTTGCCAAATGTATTGGTTGATTACAATTATAATTCATGATCAGTCCTCTCCCACCTCGACCAAATCCTCCATGTGCTCGACCTATGTTGAAACCTACATGTCCACCCTGATTAAAGCCTATTGCAGTGTCATACTGTGGAATTACTCCTTCTACTATGAGATTTTCTTCCTAGATTCTATATGCATATGAGGTGTGCTCTCTGATTAACTCGAATGCACAACAATCTTTCTCATCGTGTCCTATCGGTTTTCAAAAATTATAGAATAAATTTATTGGGGCACTCTAATATTTCTATAGTAAGGGACAAGAATTTGGATAATGCCTCCATGTATCACATATCTTGCAATACCCCACTCCCCCTTCCAATGGGTTTGGTTCTCCTTTGGCCATATACTATGTGAAGGATGGACACTCTTCCTTCCTATGGCATTTTGTTTTACATGTTATACACCAAAGATGTTCGCTCATTTCATTTTACTTCATTATCTCTGATGATTGAATTCTTAGTGCAAGAAATTGCAACTATACCTATGCTATACTTTTCCCATCTCCTACAGGATATGATTCCAATTTCATTGTTATTTACAATGATTATGGTTTTGACATGACCTTCTACTTTGTTAATAGAAAATGGATGTGCGACAATAGTCCTACTCTAAACCATTCTCATTTCTTCTCTTTAGGAATTTGAAAGGTTAATTGACCCATCAAATCTTTAAATCTCTTGTCATAATCCCATATTGTTTCATTCTACCCTTTCTTAATATCATTTAGTTCTATGATATATTGATATTGATATTTTGGTTTTATGAATTCCTTTAACAACGCTTGTCTAATCTCTGCCAAATTTATTTACTGTCCATCCAGTGTATTTGTTTGAAACTTCATATACTATAACAATGCACGAGCTATTAACATTGTGGACAATTGCACGATTGTTGTTTCCTTTTCCTGGACATTCTTTGCAATCCATATTGTGTCACATACAAACAAGTGTTTCTTAGGGTCCTTTGATCATGTTCCTTGAAAATCAAGTATTCTCAATGTATCATGTATCCATTCCATTACATTAGGTGTTGTACTTACCGTTGGTGACGCTGAATGACTCTGGTTTTTTGTGCTTCTCCCACTATTATGACTATTACTCTTACTTCCTACACTTATTACAATTTCTCTTGAAAAAGTATTAGTTCCTAATTCAATTCTAAATAACGCACATGGGGTCATGGGTTTGATGCAGATTATGATCTGAGATGGACTTCCTTCTTCTATTGGAGAATACTAAGGATATATTTCTTTCATTTTCCTTTCTCCATATGGTGTAATCTAATGTAATACAGATGGATCACTATCCTTTAATTCTCTATGTTGTTCTTATTTTTCATCCACAATCTCATTTTTACTACATCTAAACTTGTTTCCATAACACAATACTCCAATCTCTCGGTATGATTCAATATCCTCTCTTAGCATCCTCATCCCGATTTCTCCTTAATCATCCTTCCCACTCTTAGACCCTCCTCAGGTCATCCCTGAATTCGCCTATGCACGCAAAGGCTCCTAGTTGTCATACCTCATCTTCATGACATTCTTAATGCACAATAACATCTTTATCCAATTAGATAATTCACTCAAATATATTCTGCATGGAACCTTGAAAAATTCCCTCTCTATGAAACTATAAGATTGGGTATGATCTACTAGAAACTCTATAATATGACCTCCCAGTATAATACTCAACAAGAAATATACTACACGAGAAACCTTACCAAATATTGTATTGAGTTGTCTGATCAGTTCAAGATTCTAGTTTCATGGAACTTCAGCTCCGTATGTCCCAAAATTATCGACTCTCATTTCTAACCATTCAGTCAAAATAATTGGGAACTCACCAAAGAAAATTCCATGTAGATTTGTCAAAACATACCTTTTTAGCCACTAATTTTCATTGATGCTAGGGTTTATGTTCTATTCTTTGGAAAATTATCGTTGCTTCCTCTGTATTCATTCTTCAATTTCTTCCGTATTCAAGCTCCAAAACATTCCCCTCAATTACAGTTCCTAGTTGCGGAAACAAAACCACTTGTTTGCGCATAGGGGGAAGACTCGGGGTTAATCATTCAAATACCAACAAAACCCTTAGACACTGGACCTTTCGACATCACTTGCATAGCAAGATAATTCTCACTTGAGGCATCTATATGGACTGCAAGAACCAAGTTTTTGCAATGATGAGGGGAAGTGAGGCATTCTTCATGTCGTTTCTATCATTGAATCATGTGCGCAATTCCCATTACTTAATAGTTACTTTATCATTAAGAATAGTCTATGTGAAAAATTATAACATTATATATGACTAACACATTCATCATCATATTCAAGCATTATCATTATTGAGCAATAACATTGAACAAAATAACATGAAAACACATCACAACACACAAGTTTAATGTGTTTCACCCAACATGGGTTACATCCACAAGAAATAGCTTTTGTTATTATTCATTGATGATTCTCTTACAACTACACATTGCACTACACAATATGCAATAAACACATTACCCAAAATTCCTATCGGTTATTCTACAGTGCGAGTTCACTTATCATTCATGTGTCATACTTCTTCCTTTGCTCGAATTCCTTGACCATAAATAACTAGGAACTTCTTATATATCAAACCCCCTTTTCCCATAAACCATTTACATATTTATACATAAAAATAGGGCTAATTGCGTGAAAAAAGTAGAAAAGTGTCCCTCAAAACCCCACAATTTATAACTATTTTCCACCTTTTTCGGATTTCTCTATCATACATCCTTTTGCTGCACTCTTTGACTCCTTGATGTTCACTCCCATCATGCACTCTGATCCATATTCTAACTACCTTTTACTCTTTTACTTCCTTTTGGTGTAGATCCAAAAACTTATCCAAAATGCTTCTACAATAGTGGTTGACCATGATTGAGTATGTTAAACTATTTGTCAACTTTGGTTGACTACGTCTAAATATGCTTGACCATCGATGACATTGTTGACTATGGATACCCATGATGATTGTGGTTGTCTATGGTTGACATGGTCGACTATGAATTATTATGATTATCTTTATCTTACCACGTTTAAACATGTTTTCATATGGTTGAACATAGTTGAATTAGGCTGATTATGAATCACTTTGGTTTACCATTGCTAGACATGATTAGCCATGGTTGACTTCACTTGACCATGTGGATTATGTTTAACCATTCTTTACTATGATAATGTTGAATTTTGAAGTTCATCATGGTTGACTTATGTTGAATTACTACATAACTAAAGGGTTGTGTCAAAATGTTACATCCATCAATGCCTACAACACATTATCATGTTCCTCAAGGGTTAAGTTGGATTGTGATGTTCCCCAATGATGATGTCAGATTGTGACATCCATCTACATGTTGTTATGTCGAATTGGATTTCTCTTGAATGCTTACATCACATTGCAACGATTAGTAAGGGTTATGTCACCATGTGACATTCCTTAAGGGTTATGTTTCAATGTGATGTTCCTGAATGGTCATGATACATCATGACATTCATCTTCATTAGCTTATATGGAATCTCCATGTTCATAAATGTTTATGTGGCATTATGACATTCATCAATGGCTATGCGATAGTTGTGATGTTCCTTAATGGCTATGTCGCATCACAACATTCATCTTAGTGGACATATATGTTGGATTGTTGGGTTTTTAATGGTTATGTGATATATTGGATTGCGATGTTACTCAGTATGTTAACAATGGTTTTCTTTAGTTGGGCATGGTTCACTATGGACATGGTTGATTATGATTAACTTCCATGATATTGCAACATTCATCAAGGGTTATGTTGGATTGCAATGTTGGATTGTGTTCATCCCATTATAATGTAAGTGTTGGGTATGTGTTATATTGTTTGCATGACCAACCCCATGCATGATTCATTGTGCCGAGTATAGGAAGAGGGGACACAAGGGGGAGAAGCCCTCAATTTTTATTTTTTTGTGTTTTTTTGCACCTGGTTTTAAGTGATTTTTAGTATGTGATTTTATCTTATGGTGGTTTTGTGGGGCATGGGTACATTTTTTTCTTATCCCGTGTTTTTCTAATTCCATTTAAGGAATTAGGGTTGTAGTCTAATTTGGATCAATGGATTAGGGGTTTTGGATTCCATGACATCCTATAAATATTGTATTATAAAAACTGAAGTTAGAGGATGATGCATAAGAATTAGAGGTGTGACTCAACATGTTGGTGGTTTTCTTGGTTTGGGTGTCTAGGGTAAATATTTTTGTGCATGTGTGATTGCAATTGTTTTCTTTACTATTTTTAAGAATTTTGTGTCCATTGTATTACTAGAAAAGGTTTAAAACTTACATTTGGTATTAGAGAAGTTATTGGCTTTAGGGTGGCAACTTTGTGGAAAAGGTTTTGTCTTGGGTTTTTCATAAACCTTGTTACAATGGGAGATCTATGCTAGCAATTCTTCTATTGAAAATAAATGGTGAGCAGTTCAAAAATAGAGATCGAAAAAATTATTGGGAAAATTTTTGAGCTCTGGAAGCTCATGATGGAAGATATTTCATAAACAAAGATTGGTGTACTTTTGTGGATCCATGCACTACAACTATGGGAATGTCAAAGGAGTACTATAAAAGGTTATATCAAAAGGAGAAGAGCACAATTTGGTTGTGTCTCTCAGATTCATTATTATTCTATGTTTATGTGAAGATACAACCAATGAATTATGGGATAAACTAGGGCCTTTGTATCAATATAAGTTCCTAGTAAAAAAAAAATTATTGCATAAGAAGTTGTACAACCTAAAGATTAAATATAGAGGCTCCATGACAAAGCATATAAACACCTTCAATAATATGGTAAGCTATTTATTGTCTATTGATATTAATATTTCTGATGAAGATAAGTGTATCAATTTATTGTTCTTTTTATTAGACTTGTGGGATAGATTGGTTGTAGCAATAGCAAGTAATGCAACTACTTTAAGCTTCGATGATGTGGTATCATACTTTTTATTGCAGGAGATGAGGCAGAAAAACATGGAAAGAAAAAGAATGTATTCCTTATTTGCAAGAGTACACTACTAGGAAAGAAACATAAATATGTGTTGAAGTAGGATATCAAAATATAGGGGAAGATCAAAATCTCACAATTTTTTTTGTAAAAGTAGGCTAGAGACATGGAAAGTGAGGGAATCACAAGAAACAATGTAGATCCAAAATTTTTGAGAGAGGAAAGGTATTTGATGATTCCTCTTTTACAAAATCAAAAACCTTCATAGATGAAGGAGGGGATGTGTACTTGGCTTATTCAAACATACTTGAAGATCATGAGGCATGGTTGGTCGACTTAGGTGCATCATTTCCTATAACTCCTGTCAGGAAGTGGTTTTGTGAATATTAAAGGTATGATGGGGTTTATGTTTTCTAGGATATGAATCGACAACCAAAATAGTAGGATGATGAAAAGTAAAGTTGAAACTCATGGATGGTAGGATTATAACATTACGTGGGGTTGTGCACATCCCAGGATTGGCAGGGAATTTGATTTAGGTAAGTAAGATGGATGATGCAAGTGTGAAAATAGTGTTTGAAAAGGAAATTTGCAGGATGATTCGAGGGGAAATGGTGTTGTGGAAAATATTTCAGATTATAACTTTATATAAGATACTAGGAAACACTATTAGTAATGGGTGCAATAGTTCCATTGTTATTGATATTGGAGTTGATGAAGGAAAAACACCTAGAGTCTTTGGATACAAGACTATGTTGTGGCATCAAAGTCTAGGACATATCTAAGAGAAGGGACTTTGAGTACTACATGGTAATGGTATGTTTGAAGGTATGTCCAATTGATCTATGGATTTTGATTTCTGTGAACATTTCTTATATGGAAATAAGAATCATGTAATATTCTCATATGGTGCTACGAGGGTAGAGTGGATATTATACTTGGTGCCAAGTGAAGTGTTTGGACTTGGTTCCATCATTGGGTAAATATGTGTATTATGTATCATTTATAAATGAATTTTGAAGGAATACATGGATTTATTTCCTCATGAATAAATATGAAGTCTTTGACAAATTTAAATAATCTAATCCTCCTATGGAAAATCAAATAGATAAGAAAAATAAGATGTTGAGGAAAAATAATGGTGCAGAATTATGGAGAAATAAATTGCAATAATCTTTTGAGAAGTGTGGCATATCAAGGAAGAATACAACTCCATAAACACCTCAAGAGAATAGAGTTATAGAAAGTATGAACAAGACATTGATGGAAAAATCAAGAAGCGTGATTAATGGTGTTGAGTTAGGACATGAATTTTATGTAGAGGTAGTGGGTACTACATTTTACCTAGTCAATTGATCACCCTTATCGAAAATGGATGACAAGACTCCAGAAAAGGTAAGGACTAGTAAGAAAGCATCTCTTTCATACTTAGGGTATTTGGATATGATTATTTTGTACATGTTCCAAAGGAAAATATAATTAATATAGAGAAAAGGTTTAAAAGTGTATATTGGATATAAAGATAGTTTGAAAGGCTATAAGATTTAGAAACCATAAACTAAGAAGTTAGTGTACATTCGATATGTGGTATTTAGAAAAATCAAAGATGTTGTCAAACATGAATCCCTACACAAGGAAAAATATCCAAATAAAATAGAGTTTGAATTGAAGGATAATGAATCAGACTCTATAGAAGAACAAAAATCATAAGAAGAAGAACAACTGCATACTCTAGTATTTAGGAGATCGGTTCAAAAAAGAAGGAAATCAAAAATGTATGCTCCACCTAATTTTCTCTCTAATTTTTATTTTTTTATTACTAATGTTGATACTAGAAATATTAGGGAGGCACTAGATTCAAAGGATGGAAAACACTTGAATAAGGCTAATGTTGAAGAAATGGCATCCTTGGAAAAAAATGAGGCTTAGGATCAAGATGATTTTTCAACTGGAAGAAATCCCATTGGAATCAAAATGATTTTTAAGAACAAGTTGAATGCAAAAGCCAAAGAGAAGAAACACAATGCTTAGTCAGTAGCAAAAGGCTATTCTCAGGTAGAGGAAATTGATTTTGGTGAAATTTTTTCTCCTCTTTCCAAGTTAACTTTTGTTAGATTTTTTTTATTGTTGTTGCTTCTTTTGATTTTGAAGAAGAATAGATGGATCTGAAGACAATATTCCTATATGGATATTTGGAAGAAAAAATATACATGAAGCATCCAAAAGGATTTAATGTGAAGGGAAATAAAGAGCTAGTATGCATGCAAAAAAAGTCCTTGTATGGGTTAAAGCGATCACCAAGGTTGTGGCATAAAAAAATTGATACTTATATGTTGGGACTTGGCTTCGCAAGGATCATATCATATCATTATTTGTATTCCAAATCATTCTATGATCATATTATTTATTTTTTCTTAAATGTGGATGATATGTTGTTCAAAAGAAATGACAAGGAGATTATCTATGATGTGAAAAATCAATTGTCCTCTGAATTTGACATGAAGGATCTTGGTGCTACAAATTTGATTTTGGACATGGAAATTAAAAAATATCATGCAAATAGGAAACTGTAGTTAAATCAAAGGAAATATATCAAGACAATATTGCAGAGGTTTAATATGAAAAACTGTATCTCGGTCATGGTTCCTATTATTGTAGGTGTAAAGTTATGTGAAAATCAGTGTCTCAAGACACAAGAAGAGGAAAAGGACATGTCATGTGTTTGATATTCTAGTGCAGTGGGAATTTTGATGCATGCAATGCTCTATACTAGACCATACATTACACATGGAATCATATTTTTGAGAAGGTATATGTCAAAACAAATGAAGGAGCATTGGATAATAGTAAACAATGTTTTCAAGTATTTGTGTGGTACTACTAGTTATGGACCGTTCTACCAAGGAAGAAAAGTATTTGATAGAGTGTTTTACATACATGGGTTTGTTGATGTAGAAAGGAAGGGGTATTTGGATAGTAGAAGATATACAAGTGGGTATGTTCTTAACCTGTTTGGAGGAGAAATTGGTTGGATGAGAAAGAGAAAGTTTGTAGTTGCACTCTCAATTACAAAATTTGAATACATGATAGCCACTCAAGAAAGAAATAAAGAATTATGGTTACAGAGATTTTGTTCAGGTATCTCGTTGGTACAAGAAGCTGTAAGGATAGATTGTGACAATTAAAGTGTAACTTTCCTTGCAAAGAACCCAACTTATCTTTCAATGAAAAGGCATATTGATGTTCAATATCACTTTGCAAGAGACATGGTTGAAGACAAGGAGGTGTTGTTGATCAAAGAGGAAACTTTAAAGAATGTCATAGATTCATTTAAAAAGTCTATGAGCACTAATAAATTCTTATGGCGTAGAGAAACATTATGCATTTTTTCCTTGGATTGTTTAGTATGTAATATTGTGACCCCCTGCATGCAAAGAAGAAAAAAAGTTGGACAATGTTAGGTATGTGTGATATTATTTGCACTTGACCAATCCAATGTGAAATTATTTGTGTCGTGAAAAATGAGGGGATTCACAGAGGGGTGGAACCCTTGAAAAAAATTAGGGTCATTTTTTGGGTTTGTTTTTACATGGTTTTAAGAACGCAGTTTTCTTTTTTAGTGGTTTGGTGGTGCATGGGAGGATTTGTTGCTTAAACCATGGTTAGATTCTAATACAAGTCAATCGATTAGGGGTTTGAGATTCCATGGGATGTTATATATATTGTATTGTAAATAATGAATTTGGAAGATGACGAATAAGAATTAGAGGTGCGACTTTAAACTTGTTGTCAGTTTTCTTGGTTTTTGTTTCGAGGGTAAATATCTATGTAAATGTGTGCGTGAAATTGTGTCCATTTATGTTTTCAATAATCCATGTGTGCATTGCAATACTATTAAAGGTTTAATAATTACAATCGAGCTATGTTCCTCACAATGTGACATTGTGTTATGTTCGTCACATTGTGGCAATGGGTTATGTTCATCGTATTAAAATGTTCATGAAGGGTCATGTTTGTTTATGTCACATTGCAAGATTAATATTGGTTGAATTATGTCAAAACATTTTGTTCCTCAATGGTTATGTTGCAATGCTATGTTCCCCAATGGATACGTTTGTTTTCAAAGATCCTCAAAGGTTATTTCATATACCGATGTTTACCATGGTTATCTTCAATTGGTCATCATTGACTATGGACATGGATAACTATAGTAGAATTTCATGAGATTTCAACATTTGTCAAGGTTTATGTTAGATTGCAACATTACGTTTTGTTTGGTGCATTGCAACGCCAGGTATATTTATCATAATGAGATGTTGGGTTACATTTGTCACATACAACATTAGGATATGTTTTTTCCATGAATATAAAAAATCATATGGTTTAAAAAAATAAACATTCAAATATATTATTGGGTCATATTGCAACATCATTAGGTTGAATTCAATAAAAGGGAAACAATATATCTTCCAGGATTAATAAAAAATTAAAAAAACCTTAAGATACTTATACTTAAGAAATATACAATAAGTATTGAATTATGTTATAGAAAAAATGATATGACATTTTTATATTTAATAATTTGATATTAAACAAATATCTTATAGAAATTTAATAAGTATATTAAAAAAATTACTTTTCAAATTTAAAATAATATTTTTTGAAAAATAAAAAAATGATTTTAAATAAAATCTTTATTTAACTTTAATAGATTGATAAAAAATAAATTTATTTTATATATGTTACATCCACAACACATGCAGAGCCAATTTACATAAACACAAAGATTTTTCAGAAATATGATGAAGTTGCAAGAGTGATGTCGTTATCTCCCCAAAAAATAAAGTGTATTGTTAAAGAGGTGGAATTCTTCTTGTTAAATATTATATTTTGTTTAAGAATAAATAATTCATCGTTCTTGGTGATGTGATATAAAACTATAATAAATTTTAAAACATGTATCTTATCCATGACATTGGTCAAGAAAAATAAAAAAAATATTAAATATAATGTGTATTCATTTTAAATATAAGGTTATTAAGTATATTAAATATGAAATAAATTGAATAACAAATATGAATATGAATATTCTCTAAAAATAGATAGGATTTTTGTCTATAGTATTTAATGGCTCTAAATTAATTATAACAACCATTAAATTAGAACACCACAGTAAAATTTAATAATTACTTCATCTAGCATATTCGAACTCTAATTTTTTGCATAGTAATAAAATTTAATAACAATTTACTTCAAAACAATTCATAATTCTAACCTGAACCTGATGTTGTCGCTTGCTTCCTTAGCTTGCTTTTTTAGCTTGCTCCTTAGGACACCACCCAAAACCAACCTCCCTGCCAACTTGTAGCGTCTAGCCCTAGGATATCAACGGATATCCTAGCCCTCCGAGCCCAAAACCTCTAGCAGCCCCCCGGTGCACTGTAAATTCCACTCTGCCCAATACTCCAAGCTCTCCCCAAAATCCTTTCTCCCCTCTCGTAGAATGAATCCCCCATCTCCACTCCATTTCCCCCCCTTATTCCTCCTTCACCGCCTTCCCTGCATTAACTCCCCCACCTAATACCTTATCCCATTCTTAAAGACCTTATCCCATTATTAAATGCCTTATCACATTATTAAATGCCTTATCCCATTCATTATTATGTTTCCATTTACGGGAACGTAACTTAAATTAGTGTTATATTTTTATTATTAACCATTAATTTAATACTTAATTAATTAATGAATTAATTAATAATTAAATCAATCATTAACCCTGATGAACATTATTTAATAATATCCAATTAGAAATGTTATTTTAAGATATAA
>CBVK0100355750.1:0-23091 GCA_900067695.1 Picea abies
CTCTTCCGATCTCACAGTATTGGGTAGAAAACCCTGTGGAGAAGGTCATAGGATTAGCTAGCTCCAAGAATGTGTGATTCAAGCTTGGATTTTGCAATTGGTTGTTAATACCCCTCTCTCTCTTTCTTCAAGTTTTCAGTCTCTACGTGGTTTTAGTATACACTTTAGATTGGGGGTTGGTCTATGAAGGATTTTTTATTTCTAGGAGATAGGGTTGGTCTTCAAGGAGATAACCTTGTGGCCTCCTTAACTCATCCACATTCCCGTTCATTTCCCCTGGTTAGCATCTCATTATTTTCTATCTTGTGTTGTATGTTGTCTTTTCCATCATCAAGTTCTTTGAAAACATAATAATTGAGCTTTCTATGGTTTTAGGCTTATATCTTTTGGGGTCATCTCCCTCTAGAATTCGCTTTTATGGGCTGGGTTTCTCCATGGTAGGGCTTAGGATATGGTCAAACTTAGGAGGTGAACCAATCTCCTAGCTCCCAAGGGTTTGAACAATATTTTGGAAGTGGTCCCCCTATCTCACTGATTCTCTCCCTATAGAGGTATCTAAATTGGATTATTTCTCTATTTCGACCTCCATTGTTGTTCCTTTGAGGTTCTTTTTCTATAGTTGTTTTCTCCTCTATATTTGGTGCTAGCCAACTTTTCACAATTTGAAAATTGCAGACATAGAATCCATTGTTTCTTGTAGTAGAAGGAATGTTAAAAAAAGTACTCTTTCGACTACAATCTGTCCCCTCCCTTATAGCTTCCTTAGCACCTAACCAAAGATCAATTGGATGCAATGAAGGCAGCCTCGAATTTTCAATGTCAATTCTCTTAGGGTACTAAAATCAAGATGGCCAACATGGAGAAAGCCATCAAAAGAAAAAAAAAAACAATAACGTAGCAAGGAGCAGTTGGAAGAAGAATTCAAAGAATAGAGACAATAACGTAGCAAGGAGCAGTTGGAAGAAGAATTCAAAGAATAGGTTATGGACTCAAATTATTCTAGAGATACCAAATTTTTTAAACTCATTGAATTGTACTGGATGAACAAAGCATTCATTGCATATGTTTTTGAAGGGAATGGTAGTCAACAATAAGCTCTCTTGCAGAAGTTGCACATAATGGACCAGAAATGTAATGCTTTAAGTAGAAAACACTTTGAAATCAGTGTCAACAGCCTAGCCAACTCTCAAGGAAATCACACGAAATGATCGGTTCCCATCCTATGAAGGAATTCCTTCGAACCCCATCCTATTGGATGAGAAACTAGAGGAGAAAAGCTACAATCAATGCTTTCAAAAGTAGAAACATGGATATCCAATCTAAAACCCCTTACAAGGAGCAGTTGGAAGAAGAATTCAAAGAGTGGGTTCTAGACTTAAGTTATTCTAAGACCAGAGATACCAAATTTTTTAAACTCATTGAATTCTAGTGGATGAACAAAGCATTCATTGCATATGTTGTTGAAGAGAATGCT
Source organism: Picea abies (assembly GCA_900067695.1). Classification (NCBI taxonomy): domain Eukaryota; kingdom Viridiplantae; phylum Streptophyta; class Pinopsida; order Pinales; family Pinaceae; genus Picea; species Picea abies. Next base: position 1,475 of record CBVK0100355750.1, read on the forward strand.
AGCGAACAATAGGCTATCTTGCAGAAGTTGCACATAATGGACCAGAAATGTAATGCTTTATGTAGAAAAAACTTTGAAATCACTATCAACAGCCCAGCCAACTCTCAAGGAAATCACACGAAATGATCGGTTCCCATCATATGAAGGAATTCCTTCGAACCCCATCCTGTTGGATGAGAAACTAGAGGAGAAAAGTTGCAATCAATGCTTTCAAAAGTAGGAAAAGTTGACAAGAGTATTAAAAGATACTCCTCGATTCTTGCATATGCACCCATCAGTTACACCCGTCGACATGGGTATGAAACTTCCCCACAGAAACTTCTCAAAATAGCATTCATGGATCATAATCATCTCCCAATGTCATGCACTCTTCAAGACCAGCTGAGAAAATGAAAAAGCAAGTGACTTCTACATTCTTCTGTCAAAAACTCAAGGGAATGATCACACTTTCTGCAATTAATAACAAAACGCAGAAGCTTGCTGCATGTTGGCCATCAAATTTCACATTCAAAGCCATGAGATCGATAAGGTATGTATATTACACCCAAACCATTCCAAGCTCATAAAACAAAAAAAATCTTGGCTGGATTACAAAGTGTTTTTTTCACCAGTGTGTTCACCCGATGATACAAGTGATCAAAAGGTTAAGTGGAGGCCCATTCATCCGTAGTCTGGAGAGGTACTACTCCATTTTAACAAGTAAGATTTATATCTTTTCAATTTTATTTTTATTTTTGGTCATAGCACTTTGAGTTTGATGCCCGTGTGATTTTATTAAGGCTGAGCAAAATCTTCGTCGATGCATGAACTTTTCTTGGATCATTGTAGCCACAGTACCCTCTGTAATCGGATTTGCCTATTTTCTTTGTTAATATTAATCAAATCGATTTCGAGTGCTTGGATTTGATATGAAGGAATCCTAAAGGCATAAAGTATGACTCTTTTTTTACTATGTCTGGAAGTGCTAATGTTCTGAATGGATTCATGCTCTCACAGGGTTTGCAACCATCCATTTGAAACCGTGACCACATATAATAGATTCAATTACTGTAACTTTAGTTGGTTGGAAACAAGGAATCCCACGCTTGTTAGCTATACTTGTTAGCTATTTGAAGGTTTATGTTCAAATAAAAACCTAAAGCAACATAAGGGAAGAGTTTAAAACCTGGGCAGACGGATGACAAAATCCATGAATTTTTCCGTCAATTTCCTGCAAATAGATGCGCAAAGAGGCATCATCGTTTAGTAATTTTCTGAGTATTAAAAGTAATGTACTAGCCAGAGATAGCGCCCAGACTCTGACTTGTTCATCTTGGGCATTAACAGTAAAGCATGTATCGATGATCCTCGATGATCACCGACCATTAAAACAATAATATAAGCGCTATCGAAAGAGTTTAGTATTATCCTATTTTTTCTTAGAATATGGAATTGAAAAAGTTAAAATATAATAAATATTTCAATGTTTTTCAGAATAGAAAAAACACTTATATTAGTATAATATAAAATTTGTCTTTTTCAAATCCAGAGGGGTAGGGTATGTATACTTTTGTAGACTTTACCAGTCAAATTGTTGTGCGGAGGTGGGTCCCTTGTCCCACAAACAAGGGGGTCTTATACACCAATTTGATATGCTGACTTATCCGTAACCTTAAAAATAGATCATTATTATTATTATTATAAATGTGGACATATTCCAAACAAATTTGTCTATTTTTTTTCCTATCCAGCATTGTTCAGCCTATTGAAATATTATACTTATATCCAGAAAATTTAAAAGAAATATATCCTCTTCATGTCTTTACTTTACAAAATAGGAGATTTCAATGATGGTTTCAAATACATTTGATTCTTTCTATCTAAAAGCCAATCAATATAAGAAAGCATATTGGCTATGGCTCTTGGCAAAGATAGAAAAGAAAAAAGGGTAAACCTCTAGTATAATGGTTGGCTTTCTTAGGTGAAGGATGGTCATAGTCAAGGTAATGTTAGAAGTAGTCTTGGTTTATTGGATGTTATTAGTTTGAATCCAGAAAAGTGTCTTCTCAATAAGATTAGATAATTGTGTTTTTATTTCTTTGGTTTGGAGAAGCTAGGAAGAAAAAAATGGTACTTGCCTCTTGGAAAAGGTTATTTGTCTCAAAATCTCTAGAGGTTGGGGGTGGAAAAACATCTTTTTATTCTCAAAAACCCTGGCAATTAAAAATTCTTCGAGGCTCATAAAATACATGGGGCATGGGGCACAAGTTACTAAGGAAAGGAATCCATTGTGGACTAGATTCGCAAGCCACAAAAAAAGTTGCAAAATGTTACAATCATTTGGAAAACTATTTTGTTTGCTTGCCACTTGATTGGAAATTGACTTGTCTTAAAAACTAGAAGTGGAGTACAAGATCTCATTGGATTAGACCCTTGGATATAGTGTAAAGAAACATATCAACTCCTAGTCCATCTAATCCATGAGTTCCAAAGCAAAGGTTACTATACTTATAATAGATAGCCCACTCGAACCAAAATACATGGTAGTAGAGATGGTTATCCTGGAGAGAAATCAGTCTTAGATAGGAAGGTGCAGCATCTTGGGAAAATTACATAAAAATACTTCAAAGCTCCTTTGTGATGCTAACTAAACAAGATGATCAATTCGTTTGGTCACTAAACCCAATTAGAAACTATGAGCCAAAGTTAAGTTATAAGGATTTAGCCCAAGAGGAGATGGAAGACCCACAACTCTCATAGGGAAAAAAGCTTTTGCAACTTAAATGCCTAGAAAAATCATTTTTTTTCATGTGTCTCATTTTAAATAAGGCACTCACCTAGCATATTCTCCAAAAGAGAAGATTTGAAGGCCCTAGGAAATGTAGCCTAGATGTAAAAATGAGGAAATGTAGCCTAGATGTAAAAATGAGGCTGACACAAACTCTCATCTTATCTTTTTATGCAATCACAATACATAAGTATGGAAGGAGGTAGATATAATAATAGGGAATAAAAATGAATGGAAAGGAAACTCAATAGAAGAAGATTTAAAATTGTGGGTTTTCAACTAAACAACCACTAATTATAAATCCCTTGATCTTACCATTGCTTAGGGGGTATGGTTAGCAAGGAACTCAATGATGTTTGAAGATAAGGAAATAATCCCTTTCAAATGTGCCATGCAAAGCATAAACATCCTATCAACATTCCATTAACTCACAAAACCACACTCTCTGGTAAGGACACTCCTTGACCCTGTAAATAGAGACATAACTTGGGATATTTTTGATGGTGCATCTCAAAGAAATCGCTTTGGAAAGGAACTGGAGGATTTCTACACATTTCAAGTAATCACAACATTTCCTTTCCAACTAGCATAGGAAATGAAACAAAATACATTTGTGAGATGATAGCACTTAAGCTCACCCTATGATTGGCCTAGGAAAATGGCATTTCTCATCTTCACATTTATGGGGATTCCTTGTTGGTCATTCAATGAATGAATGGAGTCTTCAACCTCCAAAATTTCACATTATTTCCCATACTCGAAAATAAGTGCAACACATATTTTTTTACTCACATCACATTTGAACATGTCTGCAATAGCATGAACACTGGAGTAGATAGATTATCAAAAGATGGATTGGCACTAGACAACGGAGTCTAAAAAATATGAGAAACTCAACAAAATCATCCATGAATCCTCGTTTTAAATTGTTGTAATGTAAATTTATTTCATGCGGCTTTATGTATTTAGAACAGTTTATGATGAAAAAGGATGAATGGAAAAAGTTATGACTTGTTTTTGTTTACAGTTTCTAGTTTCTAGCCATGTAAAGAATCAATATAGAAAAATCAAAATTCATTTTATAATCAAAGAAATATTGTTTTTTTTGTTCCTAAGTGGAGTTCAATGGGAAAACCATGCATATTTGGGTTAAACATGCCACTTGAAAGGCCCATAAGCATGTATTTTGTAACTTTGCTATATACAATAGTAAAATTATTAAAAAAAATAAATAAAGAAATATTGACTTGGAGTAACACTTATCTTTTAAAAAACCAAGACATTTACTAAAATGTAAAAAGTATGTTAAGAATTCATATTGTAAATTTGAATAATTTAATGGTTAAGAACATGTGTTTCCTCCTAAAAGGTTACAAGTTCAAATCGAGTACCCCCTTAAACAAGGGGTCTCATACACCAATTTAGTGCTTGGCTTTGTGGTGACCTTAAAAATAGATTATTAATATTATTATTATTATTATTTACATTTACATCATATATACATTCATACAAGTAATATTATAGGGGATCAAAATTGAAGTTTTCATTGTTTGTCAAGAACCCCTTAGCCTATCATAAAAGGGCATAAAATCATTTCCATGCAAATGAAAATTAAACTATTTATCAAATTGGAAATCTATTTATCTTAGATCTTTTCAATTGAAGGGTTCCTAAACATTTTCATAATATTTTCTACTAATAATTGTTTTTATGGGTTTTTTATTCATTTTATAATTTTTATGGGTTTTTTATTCATTTTATAATTTTTTTTCTATGTGCTATGATAATCAAAAGAGAAATGTTAGCATTTTTTCCTATTCCCATGATAATTTAAAGAAAAAAGTGTTATCATCTTTATACAATACAGAGCCATTGTTGACCAGTGATAGTCTGTGGCGACGCATCTTGATTGCCAATTGCCAAATACATTGAGCCAGGATCCATGTTGGACTAAGTCTGGCAAAATAGGAAATCTATTGTTAATGCCTCTATTCAGTGGCATACGATTACTCATGCATTTCCGTTGGTTGGTCAATTCCTAGCTTGGAAAGTAGGTTCGGGCAGGCAGGTCCAGGTAAAGGTTGATACTATAGTTGGATGTCAGGAACACAGTTTCCTGCCTGAGCCTTTAGTGGAACGTCTGCATAGAACGTCTGCATGATCTGGGGATATGCACTCTAAATCCTATAGTCACTACAATCTGGCAGCAATACTAGTATTCAGTAGAGGAGCTCGGGTTGGCAAATATTTGGTATGAGGATGGCAAATATTTGGTATGAGGATTGGATACATTTTTCGGAAGTGCTCAGGCACGCTCATGTTCATTTAACGAAGGACGGCGACGAGGACGAGTTAGTGTAGAATTTCTCAAAAGAGGAAGGTAGTTTCTCTGCCAAATTGGGCTATCAAGCTTTGTTTAATGGTGAAGGTGATGCTCATAGCTAGTGGTTCAAACCTTTGTGGAAAATAAATGGCCCACCAAAGGGTGAGTTATTTTTATGGCTTGTTCTTCAGAACCATGTTTTAACCTGGGACCAAATTCAGCATCGGGGTAAGCATGGCCTGGAATATGTTATATTTGCAGAAACGAATATTCACTTGTTTAAGGAATGTGAGTTCACTAGATAGGTATGGAGGGACTTGAAAGATAAGTAGAAGATTAATCATCTCTGGTCTCAAGGCACTTTGGTTGATAACCTTTTAGCTTTTTTTCAAGACATTCCTCTGAAATAGTTTTGAGCTCTCCCTCTATAGGTAGCATGGTAGCGTGGGGCATATGGATTGCCCGCAATGCAAGTTTTTTTAATGGAATAGTGCAGCCAGTGTTTAATACTTCTCAACAAGTTTTGGCAGTGTTGCCTCGTTACAAACCATGTAGCTCCTCTAAAGATTTGATAATTCTGGCCCCAGTTGAAATCAAGCCCAACTCTGCCTAAGGGCTCTTTGACAGAGCGTGTTAGGGGCCAGAACATTACTGTCGTGCTCGCTTTCAAGTATTTTTTCTAATGCTAATTTTGTTTCAAGTAAGGTCAATTTGGGAGGAACAACAATAATAAAGTTGAATTATTGGCACTCATTTATATGCTTAAATGTGCAACTGATCGAAAACTTCTTAAGATCTAGGTATTGAGAGACTCCAAACTTACCATTGATTGGATGACAGGAAAATCGATCATTGAAAATATTAGGTTTTGAGAGACTCCAAACTTACCATTAATTGGATGACAGGAAAATCGATCATTGAAAATATTGATCTTCAAGTTGAGGTTAAAAATTATCTCATCATCATTCATGCTAATAAGATTTTAGCATATTTTCCCTGAGCTATGAGTTAAACTCATCTACAAATCTTATTTCAAAAGAATCCTTGGCTTTTACAGTATTTCATATGAATATGGAGGAATTCTTGGATGGAGAGGTTATTTTCAGATGGGAAGAAGTAATTTCTTGAAGTTATTGGTCACAATTTTTGTTGGATGGTTATGGATAGCAATTTATCATACTTAAATTTATGAACTATTGTGAAATACCTTTTATTTAAAGGAATTTTTTCTCTAGACCCTAGGTTTCTAAGGAATGTAACTCTTTTTTTTAATGAAATAGAAGTTAGGAGTTAAAAAATACAAACCCGTTCTCAAGGAGTTCATGCTCATGTTATTATTAAGGCATGCATGTATGAGCTATTTATTGACATTATAAAATGAGAGGTTTATATTGTTTTTCTTATAAGATACAACCTATGATTGAGTTACATATTGGCATTCAGTAATTTAATAATTTAAGTTCAAATCACCCCAATTAGAGTTTATATGGTTCGTTTCTTCTCATCTCTCAAGAGTTCTCTTCACACATGATTTAATAGAACTTATAGATGTACATATTCCACACATGATTTAACATACAAGATCTTAGGTGATCTAGTAGAAGATTCAAGCTTATAGTAAATGTCATGGCATTGACTTTTTGTTTCTATTCTCATTGCTATGTAGTTCCTTGGTTTATGCAATTCTTTATGCTACTTTAGTGTTATGAAGAAAGGTTTTCCTACTTATTTAATAATCTTCTGAGAGCTCCATCTATCTATCCATAGCATTAACACTTCAAAAAATAAATCCCTTCCAGCAATTTGCACTTAGTTTATTTAACAATTTTTCATTTCATATAAAAAGAATAGTTTATTTTAGTCCGTCAATGGAGCAGGATTACAATGAAGTTCCAAATTGAATTATAACTCTTCTTGTCAAATTTGATCCATGATCATGACTAAAAAATATCATAACACTTCAAAAAATAAATCCCTTTCAACAATTTACACTTAGTTTATTTAACAATTTTTCATTTCATATAAAAAGAATAATTTATTTTAATCTGTCAATGCTAATATAAAAGGATTAAAATAAAATTAAAAATTGAAAATATAACTCTTTTCATCAAAATTGATTTGTAATCATGACTAAACCACAACATCATCAAATTTTATCTGTAATCATAGCCAACATCATCAAATTTGATTTGTAATCATAGCCAAGCCACGACAGTAGCGTAGCTTCCAATCTAATATCAAAATGCATAAAACAAAGCTGTTCACATACTATTTATATTTGTCTATATTGTTGGGTTTTTATACTTTACCTTAATCACTGAGCTAATAAAAAATATAATCTATACTTTATTAATACCATGCAAGCACAATATTGTAATGTAATTGGTTGACTGTAACTTCATGTTATCCTATTTGAAATTCAAGACAAATGTTAAAAGCTACCACTTTTTATAAAGCAATGTCTTTTGCTTTACTCGGATAAGATGTCTTTTGCTTTATTATGGATTCATCCAACTATTCTGCACTCCGACTCATTCATTCTACCAAACCAACCAAACACGAATATAGACTTTTTCTCGCATTCATTCTACCAAACCAACCAAAAGTCTATATTCCAAATGAGTAGTCTTTCTCGCATCCTCCATTTGTTCTTGACTTCTAGGGATTTGTAAGACCAACTTGGAAAAAGACCAACTTTTACGGATTCCAAATGAACAATCTTTCTAGCATGCTTTATTTGTTTGTTTTTTATTTTAAAGGATTCTTAAGATCCAAGGAAATGCAAACTGTATATTATTTAAAAAAAAAAAATGTTGAAAATTAATTATAATTTGGAAAAATCTATTTTTGGTAGATAATCTTGACTTGTTAACGATTACAATTTTTAATGTCAATTCATACATTGATGGATGACAATTTTTCACTCTATCATTCTTTGAGACCACTATAATGGTTGTTACATCATAGAGACATTTTATGAAGACTAGGAAACAAGATTTTTATAATCTTCAATGTCATTTCATATTTCATACATGATGGATGACATTTTTTCATTTTATAATTCTTTTGAGACCACTATTTTTAATGGTTGTTACATCATATAGACATTTTATGAAGACTAGGAAACAAGATTTTAAGGAGGGTTTTGAACCAGCAAGATTAAGGAAATCAAAGATAGTTCTAGTTGTTAGTAAAGTAGAGTTTTGTTTTGTTTTTTTACTTTTTATATTAAAATAAATAAATATTATAATATTAAAGAAAATTAAATAAATATTATAAAACTAAAGAAAATTAAATGTTATTAACATCAAATAGAAACAAAAATATATAATTTTTTTATTAATTCAAAATTCATATTAAATTTATGAATGATATTTGAAACAATAATGAATAAATTAATTTAATGTTATTTATCAAAATCGTTTTCCCTTATCATTGTTTTCCAAAATTATGTATCAATTAATTAACAATGATGTCATTTTCATTTTCAATAAATGCACATCTTCTTTGTCATATGAGTAGACAATGTCATACTTCATGTATTTTCAAATATAAAAATGTGTTGCATACCATGTAACATTTTCTCAAGTTTCAAAATTTATTTTTGATAATAATATAACAATATTATGCTAAGATTTGCTAATCTAGAGCTTCTAATTAAAATCTAAAATACATTGTTGAAAACTTAGGGATCATTGGTTGAAATATTGATGCCTTCTATTCATTTACATTTACTTGTCCCTACAGTTGACAGTTTTATGCTAACCTATCACTCATATTTATTATCCAACCTATTACTCATATTTATTATCCAAGAGAATATGTATATATTTATTATAGAGGATAGTAAATTTTTGCATATACATATTTAATGATAACAAATCCTAAAATTTCTTGTGAAGATGTTGATGGTAAAATCATAAACCTGTAACAGAGAAAAACATGTAAAGATCAATGTTTAAATTAACAGTTAAAGAATATATAAAAAAAATAATGTTTCCACTATTCTTTTATATATAATGCCATGCTCTGTACCATATGAAACACTCTCTTGTTAATGGTTAAAGACGAAATGTTCACAACTTTGAGGCCACGTTCTTCCAATACGACTAGAAGATCAAAGTAAACAATCTGTTCTTTGAAAGCATTAATGGAAACCTTGACACTTCAACCGACGGACTTTATTTCCATGCTAGAGGATTCCCCATATGATCCTCGGATTCACAAATCATTACTCCGAAATTTCTTGTTAGATGTGAATATCGCACCCTCGATGGAAACTTTTTTTTCCTGCTTTTTTTTTTAATGAAAGTTGGCCTTCATTTTATTTCTCTTTGTTGAGAGATCTGATCTTCAATCTTTTGTTTTATATAACGAATGTAATTAATAACTTCAAGCACTTGGTTTGACATTGCATGTTTTCCCTGCACACCCATAAAATGAATAAGAGAAAAACCCTAACGATTATTGTTGATGCCTCCGACATACAAAACCCTAGGAAAAAAACATACTCGAAAATGTATAAGAGAAAAAACCCTAACGAGTACTGTTGATGCCTCCGACATAGAAAACCCTAGAAAAAAACATACTCAAAAATGAATAAGAGAAAAAACCCTAACGAGTACTGTTGAATGTACTTGAAAATGAATAAGAGAAAAAAACCCTAGCGAGTACTGTTGATTCCTCCGACATAGAAAACCCTTATAAAAAACATACTCAGATATTGGCTTGTGGAAGTAATGATTTTAGCCTCGAAAAGAGCATTTTCATGTCCTTCCGCTTTTATTTTTCTATCATTTTCTGGTTCCATCTTTTCTCGGTCAGGGTGGTGCATGTTAATCTATTCCAAGAAGGACTGTGAGTTAGAAGGTTTGAATTGAAATTGAGCGACATTAAAGAGGGATGAGCCAAAAGGTCGGGATGGCCAGCTGGGTTTCCAAAGTTGCAATTTTCGATCAATTCAAAAATAAAATTATGTGTGAATAACTCATGGATTTGGAATTTTTAAAGCTTTAGTCTCCTACGTTCGAAAACTAAGGCCACCCGTCCTCAGCTAAGCATTGCTTTCCATTTATCATAGTTGTCACTGAATGCATAACATGTGGATTTCAGGGATATTGTAATAAAACACAATTTGGTTGGTTTAGTAGAAAATGGTAGGTTCTTAGTTTTCTTATACCTTTCGACCTTTTCTCCATGGAATTTTGTTTTGCAGAGATAGAAGACGGTTTAAGCAAGTTGAGGGGACATAGGGAGAGCACAGAGTCCCAATGATTGATTGATAAGGTGAGGCAAATAAGTCAGAGTATCGCCATTATTAAACCTCTTGGTTATCTTCATTCACTTTGCATCAATCCCTCTAAACTCGCCATCTTCTCATAGTACGTTTGATCTGAACGATTTCTTTCGGGCTATCCCTTGTTCTTGGCTTAGGTGAGTCTGTCCTTGATGACCAGTTCTTGGCCCATTGCCTACCGTTTTGTCTGCTATCCCTTGTTCACTTGCCAATGGGTGAGGGTCGGTTAAATAATAATAGAAATGCCAATGGGTGAGGGTCATTTAAATAATAGAAACCCCAAGGAAACCCTTTCATCATGGTCATTCCCTCGAGGGTTTCCTATACATAACCAAGGATGAGCTATTAGCTATGTAACAAAGGATGAGCTATGATATATGGAATGCAATGGAATGAATGTGAGCTCTATTGGTTTTCTTCATATAAGACCTATGTTGTATACAATGGAATTTCTTCATATAAGACTTCCATTGTATACAATGGAATTATAATGAATAAAAACAAAATGTATTAGTATATTTTGTATTTACATTAATAAATAATTTAAAAAAAAAATTGAGATGATTGTTTATTGGTAAATAGAAATGTTGGTGATGGAATTGAGTTCACTATGAAAAAATAACATCTCTAATGAATCTAGCAATTAAAATGGTTGTTTTTAAAGATTAATAAATAGTTTTATTAATATTATAATGTTTTTAATATATTTCTAGTGGTTCATAGTTAAAGTTAGTTACATCAACTTACTTTACTACTTGCATACTTGACCAATATAAAATGAAACATAATCTAATTATATATCAATTTTCATGCATACTCATATGATCAAAAGAATGATAGGATTTACTAAGTAGAAGGGCTTTTTTTTTCAATGCATCCTAGTTAACCTAGGAAGGAATTGTTAATAGTAGTGAGAGGAAAGAGGAAAAGATGTATATCAAACAAAAACCTAAACTATATTTTGTAATGTTTTTTTGAAGTATTCTTCTATTAATGATCACCTCCTCAATGGAGTATTCTTATATTAGGCATGTGTAGCATGCAGGTAGATTTATATTGCAATGTCAAAACTTTTTCCACTATTTTTAAATATACTTATATCAGAATGCCAAAATCTTTTCCACTATTTGCTTTGTATGTGATTAATGTGTTTTTTCTAGCCCCATGGTCACAATGATGTGTTATACCATGCTTTTTGTTGGTATTGAATGAGGTGGATGTCACCATTAACTTTATAATCATTCCTTAGTTAATTTTATTGGTTTTGAGATGTTGTTTTTCTCTTGAAAAAAGAGTAATTGATTCTGTATTAATTGCAAAATATTAAAATTGAATGCACTATATATGTAGCAATTTTTGAGTTTTATTTAAATTTTTATTATTTTATTATTATTTTTAATTTTATATATCTTTCATAAAAAAAATATTTTAATAAATGAAAATATACTTTTATGTGTTTGTTATTGCTAGATGGTGATGAATTTTAAATCAATTTTTAATGCAAATTGACGAGCTAAAATTTTAAATTTTTATTTTTAAAACAAATATTACCTTTTAGTAGGAATTTAATTTTTAATGCAAATTATTAAGTTAAAATTTAAGTTTTTATTTTTCTCCCAATATGACTATTTTGTCCAATCAAGTTCTCTAGTCAAAAAATAATAATAATAATATGTAATTTCAAAAATTAAAAATGCATTTTACTATTTTCTAAAAAAAAATAATAACTACTTTTTACCTAACATTGAAAAATAATCACTTAATCGTGTTAAATAGGTAATAGTGCTATGTGCTTTATGTGGGTTATAGGAAGTGTCTTAAGCTTGAGGTATACAAACAACTAACATGCAAGAACACAAGTGTTGCAATTCGACTGGATTTTATTTGATGAGATTTCAATTCTTTGTTGTTTATATCATTTAGAGCGTAACTTTATTTGATTATATCTTATATAAGACAATTTTATCCATAAACTTGTGCAAGACATGGTGTGTCAAATTGAGGTTCTAAGTAGGTATCTATTTAACAAACAATTTTTCCGGTATAGCTTTGTATTAGTGTTATGCAAGCCTTTCAATGAAATATTTTCACAATAGCTTGTCCATTCAATCTAAGAAGTGAGCATTTACGATTTGGCAACAATGCACAATTTGAAAAAGTACTCGACAATGTATAGACCAAGTATGTTGCTCTTAACTGTGGGATTTATGAATGTAAAGGATATGTTAGGTTATTTGGCATCATCAATTTCAGAATTTGGAAGGGTATAATGTAGAGCATGTGAATTTTTTGGCTGCATTTGTTAGAATTGAAAAGTTGGTGAAATTTTGTTTAATCTGAGACTAAATTTGTTGAAATTGATTAAAACTTGGGACCAAGGGATTGGAATTTTCGGAATTTGTGAAAAGAGGAAAAATTGGACTTTATTTATGAAAATTAACATTTTAGGAGGAACAAAAGATATACATATAAATATAATAGGTGGAAATAAGCAATAAATTAAATAGGACAAAGCCTAATGAAGCATGGTTAATTTTGGTTAGATGAAACCATTTATGCAAACAAAGACTAAAGTTTGTTTGAAGAAAATGGAGCCAAAAGATTGACAAAGAAATGCTAGTAAGAGATTTTAGTGTCATGCTTTAATTTTATGTGGTAATTTATGGAACTAAGGTTTGGCATATGCATATGTATACTTATCTCTATTTATGAAGGAGAAGACAATGAACTGTGATTGCAGGTATTCACTCAAGCAGTGTAATTGGAATAACATGATGATGGTTGCACATACTTGTTACGAGGTTTTCATCCTTATGAACACGGTTAAGGTCACAATAGAATGAGACAATCTAGAGAATTATTTCAAGCCAAAAGATGTTATGACAAGCAATCTAGTAACTACCAAGTGGTTAGAAACCACTTACCTAAACAAACAAAGTTTAGAGTAGATCATGCTTGACGGTCCTCACTATAGTCTCCCATTCTGCTATAGCCTCCGTTCACCTGCACACAAAGAAGAGAAAAACTGCAAATAAATTTGTTACAATAATTGAAATATAACTACATAAACTAACTTGGATCAATATGCTAGTTTCCTTACCAAACATATGCACATAATCAAAATGAAATTCATTAATTACATAAGTTTGGGGAAGGAAAGAAGAGAGTTATCATATATTAAATGAACAACAAATAACAAAGAACGAAGTTTCCTTATCCTTGTTTTGGCACCACCTAGAACCACTGTCGGGATTCCTCCTCCCAGGCCACTAAAGACAACTTAACCTTTGTAATACGTATTCCAAGCAAATGATAGAAAGAGAAGGGGGCTCTTTCTTTCAACGGGATAATGAGGGAAAAGGTGCAAGAAATAAGGGTTTCTAGGAGTAGAGGATGGTCTTAAAAACAAAAGACCGAGTGCTTGCAGAATTAAGAAAAAAAATTGATAACATAAGGGTGCTCTCCCTCTCCTCCACCCAATGGCTCTATTTATACCATGAATAGTTGGTTGGAGTAGTTATGTATGGGGAATAGAAGGTTAACAACCTAGGAAACCCATAAACTATAACCAAAAAGGTGCATTTTATGCACATTTATATTTTCTAGTGCATTTTGGAGGCATACACAAGTTGAAAGGAAAATAGCATATATAAAATTGCATACACTTGTTGACAGATCAAGAGTAGTGTATGGATTTCCAAAAGGTGTTTTTTTGAAGAGTTTCATTAGGCATTTTGGTCTGCAACTACAAGTGTATTTGGGATCAGGGTCAATGAGTGCATCTATGCATATGGAGTGGTAAAATATGTTATAACAATACTTATCAATTATGACAGCATGTGAAGAGAAATCTTAAAGGTGATTTCAAACAAAAACCTTTGTTGCTCCTTATCTTGCCTAGTGTATTAATTATTTCTCATGCTCTTCTCTTGTATTTTATTACATATTAACTAAGTTGGGTTGATTTCTTCATGTTTTCATGCAAAAGAAGTAGCATTCTTGAAGGAGAATAGTTCAACAATTTAGGAACACTAGGGGCACATTCAACATTCTTGAAGGAGAACAACTTAATAATTTAGGAACATGTTCTTGTGGAAAAGAAAAAAGATTCTTGAAGGAGAATAGCTTAACAATTTAGGAAAACTAGGGAACCAAGGAAAACAGTTTTTAGGAGGATAGCTCAACAATTGAAGAAAGCTAAAAAAACACAATCTTGAAAGAGGATAGCTCAAGAATTAAGGAACACTAGGGAAATTAGTAAGGAGGATAGGTTAGTTACTAAGAGAAGAAAAATGGTGCCCTTGTCTTTAATATATATAATATGTCATTAAAACTACTATCAACAAAATACAAATACAAGTTAGACATGGAAGATACTTAAACTTATAAAATTATGTAATAGTGGCAGTGAGAGTTACATTATGGAGGATTGGGTTAGACGTGGAAGATGCAGGTTGAAAGGTATTAATATGTAATAGTGGTAGTGAGATTTACATTGTGGAGGATTGGGTTAGACGCGGAAGATGCAGGTTGAAAGGTATTAATGCTTAGCTAGAATCATAGATATTGTGTTCAAAGGTTACATGGGTACATGGAAAATGATATCGTGTTCAAAGGTTACATGGGTACATGGAAAATGGAAATAAATGCAAAACCAAAAAAAACAACCTAAAGAGTAGGTGGACTAAGTACACATTGAAGTGTTTTATTTTTAATTCAACTTATTCATTTTTTTTGATAAATATAACCACAAATAAATGGCTTATTTAAAGTCACATCAATGAATTTTAAACCTATAAAAAAAATTGAGATTGAAATTTAAAAATTCAAAAATTATTAGTTTTTAAACAAATTCAAATTAATTATGTTATAAAAGAAAACATTATTATAACCACAAAAATCTATACAAAAGTGATACAAAATCAAAATAATTTGACTTTGTGACAACGATTATAATCCTCTGGGTGGCAGGAGCAGGAGGGGTCATCATTTTCCCATGAGGAATTTGAGCACTCTCCTTCCATTGGAATCTAGGCATCGCAACTAATAATCAAGTCGAAGCCTATGCCATGTACCAAGGCCTCCTCCTCACAAAAATCCTGAACATCCACTCCCTCTCAGTGATTGGGGACTCTAAGATAATCATAAGCCATGCATGCAAAGGATCCCACCTCCCAAATTTCCACTTAAAGGCCATTCTCCAATGAATTTCGGCAACTCTCAATCATTTCCCCAATATCTCCCTCTTCCATGTCCTCCGAAGAAACAACCAAATGGTCGATGCCCAAGCAAATTTGGCCATAGGCCTAGAGCAAGGCTCATTAGTATTTAATGGCCTTACTCATTACAAACCCATCCCATGACCACGTCACTTGACTCCTGACAGCCAGCACAACTTCCCACTCAGTGCGACATGTGGATTTGGACCTTGGTCTGGGTCGTGAATTCGTCCTGTCATAACGTCTCCGCTCTTCCCCCGACACCTGACACACATGGCAGTTGTCACCAGCTTCCCCACCTCACCTCTTGACACCTAGACACCCTCCCCCTCACCTCAACGCATGTCATGCTTCTCCTTTTAATCATCTCCCTCGACTTGGGAGGTCATTTCAGCGTCCCTATGGTTGCTCCTACACATGGAAGCGAAGTTTGGAGTGGGAAGAACTTGTTCAGCATGATGCCCATGGCGTACTATGCATTGATTTCAGGTAATGTGAATGGTACCAACACCAGCAGTGAGTATGGTTGTAGCTCGTGGCTAAAATTGGGAAATCAGTTATATTCGTTGAATCAAACGAAGGTGATGGAGCATATCATAGGAGGAGTGGCTCATCTTGCCAGTATTTGTAAATTTTTCAGACCCCAACCTAGTTTCAGTCTCGCTGATTTTTCAACCAAAGTTAAATGCCCAAACCCATTTTCAACACTGTTTCAGCATATGTTTCAACACAGTTTCAGCAATGTTTTAGCATATGTTTCAGCACTATTTCAGCATATGTTTCAACACAATTTCAGCACTGTTTCAGCATATGTTTCAGCACTATTTCAGCATATGTTTCAGCACTGTTTTGGCATATAAAAACTTAACAGAAAATAAACTTCAGAACTGAAACATGAGGATTATGAACATCGTTCTCAACGCAGAAATAAAATATCATCAGTATGAAAAACTCAGAAAATATAGACACAAAGATTTTCGATCTAACTTCGACCCTGGAAAAACCCACAAGGGGAAAATCAGTGAGATAGGGCTTTTTATTATTTATGAGCTTCTGAGAAATTTCTTTTACAGCATATTCATCTTTAGAAATTTACACAAACTTATATGGACTTTCTTTCGCTAAAATCCTTCTGAACAGTCCTGGAAAATGCTCCTTGATTTCTGTCCCAGAAATCCGTACAACTGTACAACTGTCCCAACAATTAATGTTGTATGAATTGTCTCAAAATTCGTGCCAAAACTCTACTAAGACTATATGAAAAACCCAGCATGAACAACTCCTTGTAAACCGTGTTGTACGGCCCTCAAAATTCGTGCCAAACTGTACGGACTGTACAGAAATACACTCAGAAATTTATTACAGTAGTTACCTCGATTTTTGTGCCAATAAATGTTGTATGACAGCCTTGAAATGCATGCCAATGCTCTCAAAAATTGCAGCTGTTGTCCTCCTCGATTTCTGTGCACATTAAATGTTGTACGAACTCCACAAATCTGTACGGTATGGCCTATTCTTCCTTGTTGTCTCCTGCCTTGAAAACCGTGCCAGTTCTTTGCCTTGGGATGTGTGCTCTCCTTTAGAAAATGATGTCTCTTTTCTTTAGCTCGACCTCTCTCTTTCTCTCTCTTGTTCTCTCAACAAGAATTCTGAACTAACCCAGAATGGGTGTGCCCTCTTGCCCAAGTCGACCTCATGAGGGAAGGTGAGGGGTTTTCTAATCTAACGGTTGAGATTAGATTAGATGGGTGGCTGAGAGTTGGTGTCTCTTCACTCACCCTCACTTTAGTCATAAAGTTATCTTTTAATTTGCATCTCACAAATTAATTTGACTCGGACCCACATTAGGCACTTTCTCCCCCTTAGGCGCCTAGGGAAGAGAAACACTTGCCTTGGTACTTTTTTTAATTTAAAAATTTAACACTCCCTCATACCTAGGAAAATGTTACTCACCACTCCAAGCTTGTCCCTGAAAAATACAAACTTGCCCTTGTTCAATGCCTTGGTGAGTATGTCTGCAACCTGCTCCTCAGTAGATATGTATTGTAGCTCCACAGCTCCTCTCTGAACATAATCACAGATGAAGTGATACCGAATCTCAATATGCTTAGACCGGTCATGAAAAACTAGATTCTCCGAGAGTTTAATGCAACTTTGATTATCACAGTAAATCATGGTAGGCCTCAACTGCACACCGAACAATCCAACCAACATCTTGCGAAGCCAAAGGGCCTCACAACTAGCCTGACTAGCTGCCATATACTCATCCTCTGCCGAACTCAAAGCCACTGACTTCTGCTTCCGACTGAACCAAGACACAACTGCTAATCCTAATCCAAAGCAACACCTTGAAGTGCTTTTCCTGTCACTGAAACATCCTGCCCAATCCGAGTCTGTATAGCCAACCAGACGAACACCATCTCCTCTATAATAGTCCAGACCATAATCTGTCGTACCACAAAGATACCTGAGCACATGTTTTGATGCCACCCAGTGCACTCTTCTAGGCTCCACCATGAATTGACTGAGAGTGTTGACAGCAAAACAAATATCTGGCCTGGTATTGACCAAATACATCAATGACCCGATCAACTGACGATACAAAGTGGAATCCACCAAATATGACTCAGAAGCATGAAGCTTCTTCCAGTTGGTAATCATGGGAGTGGTCATGGGCCTGCTATATCCCATCTGAAATCTACTCAGAATGTTACACACATACTTCCCCTGTCCCAGGAAGATGTGTCCAGGCTCCTACCAAACCTCCAATCCCAAAAAGTAATGCATCAGTCCAATGTCTATCATCTCGAACTCTGAAACAAGGCTCTCCTTGCAGCTACTGACGAGTCTCTCTACCCCTGTAATGAAAAGGTCATCCACATATAGTAGAAGAATGAGAGGATCCTCTCCAACCACAATGAAGTATAGGTTGGGATCCGCCTCTCTTCTCAAAACCTAATTGCTGCAAATAGGCATCTATCCTCGAATACCAAGCTCTGGGAGCTTGTTTCAGTCCATACAATGCCTTCTTTAGTCTACACATATGAGACACTTTCCCATGCACCTCAAATCCCAATGGCTGCTCAATGTATACCTCCTCCTCAATAAAACCATTCGGAAATGCGGTCTTCACATCCATTTGGTGGATCTTCCAACCCATCTCTGCTACAATGGAGATCACTGCCCTGATCAAAGTGTATCAAGCAACTGGCACAAAGGTCTCATCATAGTTGACTCCCTCAACCTGTGAAAACCCCCGAGCCACAAAGTGAGCTTTGTACTTCTCAATGCTGCCATCTGTAGCATGCTTTAGCTTGTAGAGCCACCTGGAAGTCACCACTGACTTCCCCTTAGGTCTAGGAACAACTTCCCAAACATTGTTCTTCATGATGGAATTGTACTCTTCCATCATGGCATCTCTCCATACCTGTCTACTAGTGGCCTCCTCAAAAGTGGAAGGCTCAGACTCCCGAATACTGCTCACCATCGCGATGTAGCTGCAAAACCTCTCGGGAGGTTTACTCTCCCTCATTGCTTGTCTGGGATTCCCCACTGAACCCTGTGCCTCCCTAAAAGTGTCCTGAAGCCACTTGGGCTTCCTCCTCTCTGAAGTAGTGTCCTTTGGAGGGGACTCTCCCTGCTCAACCCCATATGTTGAAGACAATGATCCTGTATTAGGCCCTAAAGTACCTGATCCTGAAACTTGTGGACCGGTAGCCTGCGAACCTGAACTCTGTGGCCCTGTCACCTGTGAACCTGTAGTCACCGAAATTGGTGGCCCCGAAATCTGTTTCACTGTAGTCTGCTGCAGGCTCACCTGAATCTGAGATGAAGAATGCTCACCTCTCTCTGTCCCTCTAGACTTCCTAAAGGCTCCGTCCTCCTCAAATCTGACATCCCTCCTCAAGACAGTCTTCCTCAAGGAAGGAAGGTAAATATGGAAAGCCTTTGAAGTCTCACTATACCCAACAAAGATCCCTCTCTCTGTCATGGGTTATAGCTTTGTCATCTTCTCATAAGGGACATATGAATATGTGATGCACCCAAAAATCCGAAAGTGCCCCACCTCAAGCTTCTTCCCAGAGAAATCCTCCTCAGGAGTCATGCTCCCCACAGCCCTGTGAGGACTCTTGTTCTGCAGATAAAATGCAGTGTAGCATGCCTCAGCCCATAGAAATAGTGGCAGCCCCTGATCATGTAGCATGGCTCTCGCAGCCCCAACAATGGCCCTATTCTTCCTCTCAACAACCCCATTCTGATGCGGGTTGTAAGGAACAGTCAACTCCCTCCTGATGCCCTCTCTTGCACAGAAATCCATAAACTCCTTGGAGGTATACTCACCCCCATTGTCCGATCCCAGGACTTTGATTTTCTTCCTTGTCTAGTTCTCCACAAGAGCTTTGAACTCTTGGAACCGGCTGAAGACCTGTCCTTTGGTCTTTATGAAGAAAATCCAAGACTTCTGAGAGAAGTCATCAATGAATACAACATAGTATAGGGATCCAGTCAATGATGTTGAATACATCGGGCCACATACATCTAAATTTATAAGATCAAGTATCCCTGCTGCTCTACTGTCACTACTCGGAAAAGCAGTCTTGGTGTACTTTCCCAAGGTACACCCCTTGCACAACTCATGGTGCTCTGAACTGAAATCTGGAACTCCCGTCACCATCTCCCTTAGAACTCTCAAAGCCCCTTGGTGCAAATGTGCCATCCTCCTGTGCCATATCTCACATAGGTCACTGATGTTGCTGGTAGAATGAATCAATGCTCACACTGGCTAGAACAAGAACTTGTACAACCTCTCATGTCTAGTACCAATCACTTTGGTCGAAGTGATGCTAGACCCTCTGGGGAAAAGAAGCACCTGCCCATCACAGAACAAGACCTCATAGCCCTTCTCCTCAATAGTAGAAACTGACACTAAGTTCTTCTTCAAGCCGAGAACATAAAGAACCTCTGTCAAAGTCATGGGAGGCAAAGACTCCCTCCAAAATGATATGATCCCACAACCAGCCACCTTGACCACCCGATCATCTCCAAGCACTACCTATGCATCTCCACACTGAGTAAGATCTGTCAAGTGCTCATGAACTACTGTCATATGGCGAGAGGCACCACTGTCAATATACTAAGTATTGGGAGTAGTGGTCCTCGAGGATAGACATGCAATCAAGGAAAATTCCTCGTCAAACTTGGTGGAAAACTCTTCCACCTCTGTTGAAGTTGTTGTTTGTTTCTTCTTCTTGTTTGGACACTATCCTGCATAGTGCCCAAACTTATGGCAAGCAAAGCACTTGAATTTTCTCATGTCTTTCTTCCCTTCACCCTTGGGCTTTTGTCCTCCCTTTGGACCCTTTCTGAACTTCTTCTTGCTAGTGGTAGCAAGAGCCACATTCTCCTCCTCATGACCTGTAGATGAACTGCCATGCATATAACCTCTCCAGGTCTCCTCCTGAACAAAGTCATCCCAAAGACGTTCCCAACCGGGAAGCTTCTCCCTAGCAACAATGCCCTCCACAAAAACAACCCATTGTTTGGAAACACGATTCAATGTTGTTCTCACAAGATCATTGTCAGCTATGGCTTCCCCCAAAGCTCCAAGATCATCCCTCACCTGTGTCAATCTAGTAGGGTATGTGACCACATTTTCATCCTTGATCATTTTTATGCTCTTTAGTTTTTCCCTCAAAACCATCTTTCGGTTCTCATTTGTACTCTGGTACAATTTAGTCAAAGACTCCCACATCTCATAGGCATGAGTCTTCCCCGTCAAGTGAGGAATCAAATGATCCTTGATGGAATCAAGAATAAATCTCTTAGCCTTGATACTCTTCTTATTATAGGCTGCAAGAAGAGTAGCATCAGTAGGTACCACAACAGAATGAGTAGTGGTATTCTCCACAATGTCCCACAACTCGTTCTCTTGCAAAAGCAAGATCATCCTCTCCTTCCAAGCACCAAAATTTGCTGCCCCATCAAGTCTGTCTTCAACCCTCAAACCAGTAG
>CBVK0100355756.1:0-31062 GCA_900067695.1 Picea abies
GCAGCACCATAGAACCTAACCTTCTAGTCTTTAGATTTTAAATCCTCCTGAGATTTTGCCCTTACTTTTGACTCCATATTACCCTAAGGCACTGGTATTCTTTCCAACGTTGAGCTTGTTGTGCAAATTCATCTTTCAAACTTTCAATTTTTGAAACCCTAACTAACCCTAACGCTACTAACTAGGGCTGATGTCATACGTAATGTAGCAAACCCTCTAACTCAGCAATAAATGATGACGTTATGCCTTTATTGAGCTTTTGTTGATAGGAAATACTGTTGGCTCGGTCATCTTGTGATAGACATTGATAAATTGAAGATTTTCATTGGCTAATTAGCAAAACGTTGACCTTCTTTGTCTGTTATATTGTTTAATCATACTAACCCTAAAGGAAGCTAATGTCATCCCTAGGATATTGACGCAGCAGTCTATGTATATGAGAAATTAATAACATTTAATGCATTGATTTAATTCAAGGATTGATCATTTTCATTAGATGCTATATTATTCTAGTGTTTATTGACAAGTAACATTATATTTCCATTGTCTTTATTGCAAACATTGACTTTGTCAATATTTACTGTTGTATATGCTCATATACATTTTGATAGTCATTGATTTATGAAGTATTAACCATTATTGCCTGTACTAGTTTCATTGTTGTCTTGTCTCGCAAGCAGGTGTCTTTTTGTGGTTATTCTTTACTTGACTATCTTCTGGGTGGTAATCTATGAAGGGGAAACTAACATTAATCCTTTAAGCCTTTTCCTTTCAAACCCCAGATTGTCAGGGACGTCTCCCTTGGGCTTAGCCACCCTAAATATAAAGGACCTCCCCATTGTGGTGACATTGGGTGGGGTAGGTCCCCGTTACGCCAGTTTGACCCTTATCCTCTAGTCTATGACCTAAACTACAAACTGAGCGATAACAGGTCCAGCTACATGCCGAGCCATGAGCTGACACCATCTCAACATTCTTGGATCTGTTGGAGCCGGTAAATCCCACTCAACTTGCAGCCTCAGCAAGGGAACCCTTTCAAGGAAGAATGACACCAACAAAGACCCGTACCCGAATTGCTTCAGGTTGCCTCACCTGCATTTGGTGAACTGCCTCTTCATGCTACGAAGCATTGTGTCTGCCTAGTTAAAAACCCGAGGCTCAGTACACTCTATGGCATACTGAAAGTAGCTTTGGAGAGCCATGTGAGGAGTAGAGATCCCAGCCATATGAGCAATGGTGAACAAAATAGTGCGGAGGGTCAAATCCCACACTCCCCAAATAGCTACTTTCCCTTTGCTCCTCTCTGCCTCTGGAACACAGTGCAAGTGGCAATACTCACTCACAGGAAGCCCACCACCTCTGCTACCAGTCAGGCTCACGTGGTACCCACACCGTGACAGTCCTGTCAAGAAGTAAATGTCCTCAATATCCAAGGACAATGTGTGGACCCCTACATGGAATACTTGTTTATCGGGATCCCACATATGCACAAGGTACTCCAATAATCTGACTTGGGCCTTCATGCCTGGGATACGAAAGAACTTCAGAAGACCACAGTCTCGTAAATCATCAATGGTGGCCGGATGATTTCCGGCAATGGCATTATCTTCTTCGTGCTCCCTTTCACGCCATTCCAAAACCATGGTGATGGCCAAATACCTGCATAAGAAGCATAAGAAGATAATTAATAACTCTATTCAACACTTGGCATCTTTTCATTGAACAAAACTTTAAAAAAAATTTACACTTTGTAGTTCTCGCAGGTGCCCTTTAGGTACAGTTCGAGGTTCTCGCAGGTCCCTTTGGGGTCACCTGCGAGAATCACCCATTCTCGCAGGTCCCCTGTGGCTGGCCTGCGAGAATGGCTGAGCGCGACTTTATCCCCCAAAACAAACACAAAACTGTATTTTTTTCCAATGAAAATGAAAAATTAAACCATGAAAAGGTAGAGGACAAAGAGCCTACCTCACTGCCGTAGACGGTTCGTCGAATGGATGCTCGTAACTCCCGTAATCAAACGTCGAAGTTCAAGGGTAAAAGAGGGGTTTTTGGGCTCAAATATTGGTAAAGTCAAAATGATTATGGTAAAAAGAGTTTTTACCCCTTTTTATTTACTTTTACCATTTGTTTGAATTTTATAAATTGTTTATTTATTAAAACCTAATGCCTAATGCCCTTTTGAGTACAACTTTTGCAGGCGTAACGACTTTGATGTTCATGCACAGGGATGCAGACATATTTTTCTTCTTCATCACATGTTTTGATTGTTTTTTATGGTTTTTGTACAAAACCTCGAGCTTGGTCTTTGTCCGTTCTCACGCTTGAAAATATATGAGAACACAATCGAGCACACTTTTATCACTTTTTCGGGCTCAACAAGGATATACAAAAAATGAACCCCCCTGGAGTCTCCTTTAAGCTCATTTCAGACTCTCTAAATTAGGAAAAATTTTCGAGCGACCTTGCTATTTTCACACTCGTTAAAGTATTTGAAGAAAGTGTCTGTTGAGCGATAATTTATCTCTTTTTCAGTCTCATCAGACTATTTTATGAAAAAGGAACTGAGAGAGTTCTCTTTTAAAGTGTTTTTCCAGACTCTATAATCATGAAAAACCTTCGAGTTTTCTATCTTTGGACTTGTTAAACAAACATCGACAGACCCATAATGGGACCGAACCACTCCTTCCTAGGGTTCGTTAAACATACTCCGAAGGACTCATCCGAAGGATGAGCTTATATCAACAAGCATATGTTATCCTCCTCAAGCTTGCGTAAAAATAAAGAGGTACTCGCCAGAAATGGTGGGGGGAAATTGGGAAAGGGATGTGTTTTCATATTCATATTAATTGGCAGTAAGTGTCGCTCTTGAACATGACACCCCCCTATTCATTATTTGAAGCTGGTTTGGGAAATCCATTTTTCTCTCATTCGATTTGCTACAAGGTCATACCCTGTGTCGTCTCTGAGTCAATGTTGCCAAATCATCGGTCGTGTCATTCATATGTTCAAGAGGTGTCCATCTGAAACCTCTATTGAGTCGACCATCTACAGTTGTCCATTCTCTCCGTGTCAGCCTTCCATGTGTCCAGTCCAACTTACATCATACTCTGTTTCACCTTCAAAATATGTTACTCATTTCATGTCATTGATGGAGGATACATCAAGGCCCTCCTGTGATGAGTTTTGTTCCGTCGACTTCAACTCATTATCCGGAAACAAGACTTAGAAATTCCTTGGTACCTTGGAACTTGCATGCCTCAATGGCAGGTTTCCTCACTTTCGACAGTGGGTTTACATCATTGACCCCTGATCGAAAGATTTCGTCAGATGTTCGACTTCAACTCATTCATTCACATTCGATGGATTGTACTAGTGTACCTTGGGAGTCATTGAAATTAATAGTGGTTTCCCTCGTACTTGTTAACGGTTTCATCAATGACCGATAATCAAGTGGTTTCTACCATGTTCAGCTTCAACACATGTAATCACATGGTTAGATTCGTACCTTTGGGCGACGAGATTGAAGACCCTGGATATCATCTCTTTGTTTAGGTTGCGATGGAATATGTATACTCTATGACACATAGATCCACTTTGTATGTCTCGTGGCTATGTCATCTCAATTTGAATTTTCTCGCATAGATCCACAGTGTATTCCTGGTGGCTATGCTATATTTTGAAGGCATGGATCCACAATGTATGATTGGTGGCCATGACCTATGCTTATAATGTCATCTGTCTGTGATCTGAGTATGGGAATGCCTACCTTAGAATTAATATGATATTTTGTAGATGCTTGGATGTTTGCAGGTTTTCGATTAGGTGCGCTCCTTGTTTCTGACACACACACGCAGTTTACAAAGTATTTCGGTTGTCAGTGATTCTGGCCTCATACTTTGGGGGGCATTCTGTTACCCATGATTTTGGTCATATTGATGATATATTGATGATATATTGATGATGGTGTACTCAGGCTCCTGATAAGAACTTTCTCCTGAGAAAAGTGACATTCATCTCTTCCCAGAAAACATATTTTTGAAGAGAGTTCGCAGGTTGCTTATATCCTAGGGTGCGAGAATGACCCATTCTCGCAGGCTGCCTTCAACTAGGGTGCAAACTTCTCGCACTGTGCTACATAGCTAGGGTGTGAACTTGCTCTCAAGCTTGGAAAAAGATGAAGTCTTAATGGTTCTAAAAGGGAATCTTCTAGAAGAATGGGTTGGCATTCGAATGGTTATCCTTTTACTGGTTTCCTTGATATTGTGGGATCATTCTTATCCAAGTAACCATCTCATCCTCTCCTATATATTGATGGGATTCTCATGGAAAAGGTTAAGAAAGATTAATTGGAGAATTGGTGAAAGAATTGTGTGAAGAGCCTAGCTTGAACAGGAGCTTGGAGACTCTAGCAAGTCTATCAAGAGGAATTGGATCTTCTTCATACAAGGATCGAGCAAGTATGTGTGTTGGAGCCAAGAGCCACCGAAAGGAAGCTTGTGACATCAAGGTGATCAAGTTGTATCTTCTACTTTCGATTAATATGATACAGCGGCATGTCCCTTTCCCATAAAGTCATTCTTACTTTATTGTGTAATTCCTTGATCATACACATAAGTTGATGATTGAATATATTTTTCTATCTTCACTTTGGTTGGTTTGTGTTGTCTTGGTCTTGACCTCACGAGAGCACCAGAGCAAAGCGGGAGCAACAGAGACCCTAGGAAGCGATACAAAGGTATGTCACTTGTTCCTCCCTACTAGATAATTCAATGGTCATAACTTAGGGAAAGAGTCATGTCCTGTCCTGTTTTGTTCTAGATCCAGGTGGATCTAGGGAGATCTGTTAGTGTCCGCACCTACCGATTAGTCCGATAACACCCATACTCTGTAAATTATACATGCAATTCATAATTACTCCATCCTCTCAAGCCTCATACTTCCTAACCCTAGACATCATTTAATTGTATAAATGAACATCTAGCAAAGTACTATCTATTTATATTTGCATATAGTTGATAGTACATTAAAAGTTTGAAATGTTTATGGAATGGAGAATGGAAATTTTTTATGTATATTTCTAGATGATTTTCTTTAGAATAGGTTCTCATGGATCCTGAAGAGGACATGGAAGGAGACCTAATGTCATTTGGAAAGAAGGGAGGAACAAGAGGATAATGTTTTCTATGCATTTTGATGCAAATTATGATGAATTCAATCAACTAGCACAAATAGGGAATCTTTTCTTGGTTGGGAAAACTTTAACTCAGTATTTTATACCTACTAATGCCCCCTTGAAAGCTCACCCTAGCATAACAGACATCCCTCAAGATCATATAGACCTTATTAATGATGGGTGGGGAGAAAACCCAAACAAACCTACCTTTGGGATTGCCAATTGGCTAATCAATCATAAGAAACCACCTATACCAATCATTGCCCCTATTGCTACCTCTGCAAATTCATTTCTCAAGACTAACAACCTATTAATATCAAGTCTTGCTCAAGTCTAAAGTTTCCATCTGATGAAAAGGGAAAACAACCTCTGGTCAAATCCCCTAGCACTAAGTCTTCCCATTCTGTCTCTACTCACTCAAAAGTAGACACTAAGAAGATAGAAGGAGACAACATGAGGGATATTTCACATTTGGACATGCACCAAGAATTGTCTCAATATTGATGTTTTTTATTTTTATTATGGTCATATTGATGGTATGAAATTGATTTTGACTAGATCAGGCATTAATTTTTTTGACTAAAAGCTGCGATTCCTATGATATTTTGAAGATCGAATGTTATATCTTAATCTTATTTTGATATATGGAGGGACAAGGTTATGATGTTGATATATATTGATGGTTGTTCATACATGTTAGTGTCAAGGTGTGCATATTATTTTATGCATGTTGTCTTGAAATAATGAGTGGAGTTACAAGGATACATATATATGATGTGAGACATAAGTTTTATCTCATTTATGAGTCAAGTGGGATCCCTACCGATCTTACGTAAATTTGCAAATATAATCCCATAGTTACTTTAATAATTAAAATTTCATTGATTCTACTTTCTCTTTCATTTCCTGTAAATTCTTATTAAGTAAAATAAAATGGTTGAAACCAAATAACTAATGGAAGAGAATACAAAAGGAGAAGGAGAGATCAATGAAAAGGGGGATTTGTATGGAGAGAGGTATGTTAGATCTTTGAGAATTTTTTTCACTTGATTATTTCTCACATCCATACTTATTTTTATGTGGGCTTGATAATTGTGTCAATAACAGGGATTTTTTGAAAAGTGGCAGTATCCTTACAAGGTTTGAAGTGTTGTGATCAAAACATTACAGTTTCATCCTCAACACTTTCCATTTTTTTTCAAAGATTATCCATAGTTTCTTCAAATGTGTCACTATAAACAATGCAATCATCCATATAAATCTCAAGACAATCATGAATAAGATATGATAAAATTCCTATAATAGCTCTTTTGAAGGTAGAAGGTGCATTACAAAGTCCAAAAGGTAGTACCTGATAAGAACAAGTTTGCCATGGGCATGTAAAATTAGTCTTGTCTTGATCCTCATGTGTTATTTGGATCTAATTGTAACGAATAAACCTATCAAAGAAGGAAATTAATTAATTTCCTACTAGAGTGTCAAGGACTTTATCTGTAAAAGGTAAAGGGAAAGGGTATTTTAATGAATCCTAATTCTATATAATCTACAAAAACTTACCATTCACCATTTTCTTGGGGAAAATTCACTAGTGGGCACATCCATTGATTGTTTAAGATATTGAGAGATTTTCTCAAGTCCTCTTACAATATTTCTTGTAGGGCAGGGTTCACTTTGCATTCAGGTTGTTGAATTGGTGAGGAATCATCGTTTATATATATATATATATATTCCCAAGAAAATGCATTATTGTTTTTATTCATTAATAGAAAAATCTCTAAGCTATAATTATTGTTGAATGTTTTTCCTAGGCCAATTTTCACTAGTACACTTAAAGTTTTAGTTACTTGTTGACTTGAAGATTATTTTATAGAGTGATTAGGAAAAAGGATGGAATTTGACTTCAATGATAGAACATCTAATGAGGTGTGTTCTTGAATGTGTTGAGTCATAATATGTTTAAGAAATTGTTTAATTGGATTATGGGATGAGTAGAAGTTGTACACAAAAGTTTTGATCAAATCTCCTTAGTCTCATCCTTAAAGGAAAGTGCATGGTCCATTGTTAGTAATTGTTGGACTCCTTCATCCTTAAAGGCAAGGCAAGTACATGGTCCATTGTTAGTAATTGTTGGAATCCCTCATTCTTAAAGGCAAGTGCATGGTCCATTGTTAGTAATTGTTGGAATCACTCATCATCACTTTCATCATTTTCATTCTAGATAGGTTTTTCCAAATCAATGGATGGTTTAGTAGGAGGATATAGAGTGAGTTTCTTGGTAGAATTTATATGGGATATGTTCATATCATCATATCTATAACCAATATAGTCATTTTTAGTAGCCAACCATGGTCTACCCATGATTAATGGATAACCTCCTAAACTAGATCTTGGCCCCATAACCATGAAATTAATTGGGAACTCCCAAGAATCTACATACATTACTACATCTTCAAGTATGTTTTCAAGTATAGCAATTCATTACTACATCTTCAAGTATGTTTTCAAGTCTAGCAATTGATCTATCAACTAACTATAGGAGTTTAGCGTAGGCCAGGTAACTTAAGTTTCTCCATAGTTTCTTTGGTCATGACATTAATGACAACCCATAGGTATATTAGTGTATTTGAAATGAGTGCATTACTATATGACCATCAACATGGGACTACCAAGATCAACATATTTGGTCATGAATATTTCACTAAGAATTAGATCAACCAAGTGAACAATAACATGGACTATCTATGGATCTTTCCTTCTTCTACTAAGCTTCTTTAGACATAGTTCTTGAATAGTTTTGGCATCAATAGGAACATATTTAATTGTTTAAAACAAGGGAATTTTAACACAGGCATTCCTTAGTTCTCCAAGAAAATCAAATTTAGGTTGTACAAATGTTTTTCCTAAATTTAATCTTTATGAGTAAGGAGTCATTTGTTCAGATTTGGATGCTTTGCTTGATTTTTGTTTTCAAGAGATGAATTTTTTACAGGAAGACTAGCTTCAATAGGAGGACCAACCTCCTCTTCCTTATATAATGGAAAATCCATAAGGGATTCTTTGGATCTATGAAAATTAAATTGAAATATTTTACATAACACTCTATAATTGTGTCCTCTTTCCCCATCATCTTAAATATTTTTTTCTCTTAAATTCTTGACCTTGTACTAGTCTTAATATTCCTTCAATAATTTCTGTCACATTTCCTCCCAAGTATAAACATTGTTCTCACCAAGCCCCATGAACTAGAGAAGTGCTACATTCTTGAGTATGGAAGGGAATAATTTTAGTTTCTAAGCATCAGATTTATAATCATAACTTCTGCAAAGGACATTAAACTAAAAAATGAAGCTATTTGTATCTTCACTAGAAAATGAAGCTATTTGTATCTTCACTAGAAATCTGGTAATGCCAAGGAGGATATTTGTCATCTTTTCTAAGCCTCCAGGTTCTTGA
Organism: Picea abies; assembly: GCA_900067695.1. NCBI lineage: Eukaryota > Viridiplantae > Streptophyta > Pinopsida > Pinales > Pinaceae > Picea > Picea abies. Next base: position 8,627 of record CBVK0100355756.1, read on the forward strand.
ATTAGAAATTAAAAATCTGATAGTATCTTCTTTGGTGCAACCTATTCTTTCTTCTACTTCCATATTGTAAAACTGAGAGAAAAACCAGTGATTTGCCTTTCCATGAATTTCCAATCCTTTAGAATTAACAATTTTCTCAAACAACTCAGGTTCTTGGATAAGGTTCCCGTGGAATTCTGATTTAGTATCTTCAATAATGATAACGCCCTCATCCGTAGCAGGATCTGCAGTTGATGGAATGGCATTGGAGATTGTTTCTACGTTCAAAGGTGTAGCAATTCTAACACCTTATATAATTGTAGGGGAATTGACCTCAAGATTTTTCTTGGGACTTGGTTAGGATTATGAATTTTTTCCTGAAACTCCTCTTTCCATTGATTTACTGCAAAATGTTGGTTAGTTTGGATGGCTCTTACCGTGCCATGAAATCTGTCTCTCAAGTATTTTTGTTGATTCATGCATCCGACTATGACTTAATTCACACTTCGTATGAAATCCAACAAGTAGTATGTCAATAGTTTCCCTTGTTCATTCCCTTACAATGCTTCCTAAAACTAGAGCAAAGAATGTGTTGTGCCTTTGATATCTCCTGGCAATGGTGCCAAAATTAACAATTATTTTAATAATCATTTCTAGAAAATAATGGTTCAACTACTTGTAAATTTAGTTGTGTCAATCCAAGGTATAGAATGCTTGTGAGATATTGTGCATTGTATGTGCAAACTACAAGTCTTGTGTAACAATTTACTATAATGATTCTATGAAAGGAAATGACATTATTGAAATTAATAAATCCACTCTTTTTAAAAATGAAATCCATACTTAAAAATTGAAATTTACACTTGCAAAATTAAAATTCACATGGTGCAGAATTAAATTCATATTTATAGAATTAAATGGAAACCAAACTTTTAAAATTAAATGGAAATCACATTCGTGGAATTCAATGAAATTCTCTGCTAGTTATTAACACAATCTCTTATCCCTTAGAAAATCACACAATCACAACTCAATCTTGAATTGAAGGCTCTATTTTAACAAAGCAAATAACCACATAGTCACAAACACAATCTATGAATAACTATATAGAAAACAATGAAAAAAATAACACAATTGTTATGTTAAGTGGGCCCTACCTCCATAAAATAGAAGTGTTCATAGCTAACTACATAATATTTAGACAAAACATAGACAATTATTTATTGTTTACCAGGAAAACACATAAAAAAAAAATTGAATTGATATCCTCCGCATTACCAAATAACAATCTTCTAATATACCAAATTACAATTTCCATCCCCGTCTAAAGACAATTGGGAATATATATACTAATTTGTCCCTCCTACTTATTATGTGACAACGAAGTAAATATAACAACTTAACAAAAAGAGACCTAAATTAAACCTACTTGAGAATCAAAGATTATGGAGTAGTTTTTAAAATATTATCTATTATCCTATTTATAAAAACATAATACAAACTGATCACCAAGATATATGAGTATAAAACTAAATTGTTACTCCTAGTCAACATTGTTTTCCAATTATACAATCGAGTTAAAAAATAGGTAGGAACAGGTTTTGTAGCAACCCTCAAGAACATATGCCACATACATCTAGATCATAATAACTTCACACTCATCACCACTATGTCAATTTATCTGTTGCTCATGTTTTCAACAACTCATGAGGTTTTGTAGCAATTGTTGGACACATAATCCTTTGTGGTTAAGTTACTTGTAAGTGTATGTAAATATGAAGAGTCGTAGGTGATAAGAATGGTCACCCGTTTGGGAATACCAAGAGTCATATTCGCTTCTATATATTTACCTGTCATACTAATGCATAAATTATCAATGTGGAGTTATCTTTTCTACCATCCTGGCCTGACAATGGTATCAGATCCCGACTAACTCCATAATTATTTCCTGACATTTATTTTCCCCATACTATCAAAAAATGTCCTCACCCATATATGTGCCTTTGTTGTATGATTCTCCGGTCGATCTGCTATATTCTCTCACTGGTTCTATGAGTAAAATTGTAGTGTAGTTAGAGAGGTGGTTGGGGGGCCTGGAAGGACCATAGTAATAATAGTGGAGGCTATTCAATATAAGGTGGACTAGTTCCACTATATTATTAATAAGGCCCACTATGGTAGTTAGATATAATAAATGTAAGAGAACTTACTAGAAGATTCTTCCTCTAGAGACAATTGGATCTCTTCCATAATAGGATCCATTGTATGGTGTTGCCCTACCTCAATGGTTTTTAATAATAAAGTGGAGATTGCTTCTATATTGTTTTGAATATTTGTGGTGTTTCTATATTCAAGTCTTTGGTACTTAACAATTGGTATCAAATCACTTTCTTCGGCCACAAAAAAGGGGATTTTTTTTTTCTATTTTTGCATGTTTTTTAGGAGAAAAAAAAGAGGGTCACAATATTCTGGACTATTTCTGTATATTTTTGAGAAAATTTTGCAGAAACTAGTTTTCTATCTGAGTTCCTCTCAAAAAACCACCCAATTAAAAAAAATTGGTTGAAATGGAGTCTGAGAAGTAAAGTTATCGACATTTTAAAATATGTTATTTTTTTAGGGTTTTCCCACGGATGATCGCGTGATTTTTCTGATTTCTATAGCTGTTGGGGCCGAATTTGCTAAAACAAATTACATATCTGATTTCCTCTTTAAAAAATAACCGATTTAAAAAAAAATCACCCAAATTGGAGCTCCGGAAGTGAACATATCGTTGATTCAAAATCAATCATTTTTTAGGATCTTTGTGAAAACAGGGAGACTGCAAAACTCATTACTTTTTCAAGGGGTTCTCAGATTACTACCAAATCAGTGTCAGCAGATAGAGAATTTTAATATCTTTCTTTTGGTATCTTATATGTGGTATTTCCAATGGATATTCGCTCTTGAATCATGGACGCCATCAAGAAAACATTTCAAGAAATCAAAGTTGAAATGCAAAATACTTAGGAGAAATATCTTCAAAAGCTCAGCATTGCAAGGAAAGGAAGGTATATTATGCTTGCCATTAGGGATGAATACAATCAAGAAGCATATGCTTGGTATGATTTTGAGGCCAATTGTAATGATTGATATATGGATAGTTGTCATTTCTGGGATGACAACCACTTTCATAATTTATTTGATGACTCTAGTCCACCTTCCATAGAGAACATCAATGTGACAAATTAGGAGCCAATTATGAATAATAGTGTCTAGTTTGCATATTCTCCAGTGGTATTTTTCTTTCCAGATTCATCTTCAACCCTTTCTAACTATGTGGATGGATCTGCATATTACGATCCACATGATCAGTGTATACCTTTGGATTGAATTCCTATTGTGTTCTGATATCTTCAACATGGAATTCACATGAGCAGTTGGATATGGGACCCAGGTTTATAGTGGCGGTTGGACTACTTTAGCATGATGGTTCACATTTCTACATGGGACCTTGGTTCTATGGCTTATTTCAACACTATGGTCCACACTTATCCATGGGACCCTGGTATATGGTTGTACACCCTCATAACAAGCATTGAGGACAACGCTTTCATAAAGGGGATGAATGTAGTGTATCTAGAGAGGTAGTTGGGGGGCCTGGAAGGCCCATAGTGATAATAGTGGAAGTCATTCAATGTAAGGTGGAGTAGGTCCACTATATTATTAAATAAGGCCCACTATGATAGTTAGATATAATAAATGTAAGAGGACTTACTAGAAGGTTCTACTTCTAAAAGGTTCCTCATCTAGAATGTTCTTATGTGGTTGGTATCACTATATAAAGGGGTTCAAACAATGTAATGGGAGGTCAAGAAGAGAATTATTGTATTTGGAGCGTGTAGCTCATTATGAGGTTTCCCCCTTAAAGAGGCAAGTGAACAGGAGAAGATCCCTTCAATAATAGGATCCATTGTATGGTGTTTCCCTACCTCAAAGGTTTTCTCATAATAAAGTGTGTTTATTCTATATTTATTTGTGGATCTATTGTGATATTTTTGTATTCAATCTTCGATATCATCCTCTGTGTGTTAGCTTCCTAGTAACATGGTATCCCATCAACAACTAATTCATGTGTTGCACGAGTTGTGTTAGATTCACTGGACTTCTTCACTAAAACCCTAATACACCTCTCAACATATTTCTAACACGGGAAAACCTTAAATTGCACGCCCTCCATCTCATGCTACCTCACACAGCTAATACAATATGCACTCGATATGCGCACACCTCCATTGACCTAAGCTCCATATCTCTCACGCTGGAAACTAATACCTCTCATGCCAGTATCTCTCCAGATCTCTCACGTTTTGCATAGGAACAACCTCATTAAAACCCTAGAATCTCATCCAAACTGTAAACATTCCATTCACACAATATTCAATGCTTCAGACTGTTTTTCTCCCTCGATTCTAGCACACCAGTTCATTGAGTCGAATTCTAGCCACTCGTTGGGACTATTTGGGTCTAGGTTATCGACTTACTATCGTTTTAAATGCATCATTTTGCATACCCGACATAATCAACCAAGAAAACCGTAGGAGTCCATCTGGAATCGTTGGGAATGGACGTATGAAGTCGTGGCGGGCCTGGCGCGAACGAGTTTTGTTTTTCAAGCTTATTATTTTCATACGGCAACCTTTGTAAGACGCCGACCTTTGAATAGAACAAAGATACCAATGGTGAGAACATTAAAATCGTTCCATGCCACAACTGGATGATATTTTAAGTGTATCATGGATTGAAATCTTTCCATGCTACGATTGGATGTGCCACAATTATTTTAGCAGGAAACAATCTTTCCTAACTCATGTAAGCTTGTGTACTCCACTCGACCTTTGTAAGAGACTCACCATTGTGCCGTTTTTAGTTCAAAATCAGTTTGATTCCATACACTAAGTACACCTCACACTCTATATAACTTGTGGCCAATTCATACCAATACGTTGGACAAAAACATCCAAAACCCTGGACTCTGCTTGGATATAAGAATCCCTTCTCAATCTGTCCTTAGTGAAACCAGTTGTAAATTTCCAGCATAACCTCCAAGAAGTCATTTGATCTTGTATTGCTCTATGCATTGTATTGCTCTATGCAGCGTATTAATTTATGCTTGAATGCTTGTACTTTATTTCAGTGACATCATCTTGTCCCAACTCAAAGTCATCAATTATTTCCGGGGCATCCACTCATCTTTTACAGTACCAATCATAGTCATCTTTAGGGAAGGCTTAGCACCCATCTATATTATTAGAAATTTGATTTATAAAAATGCATTCTATTGAATCAATGAGTACATATTTCTTTGGGGTTTCTAGTACTCAATCTTTTGGACAACATATAGGTAGCAAGAGAAGACGAAGCAAGAATAATCTCAGAGGCAAGGGGGTTGGCATAATCCCGGTGATAAATCCAACCTTCATTGTACCTGTTGCGGAATGAATGGGTCACATGAAGCCTCTGACTGCAGAGTTCCATGGAAGAAGATCAAAGAAGACATAGATAGAACCTTAGACCCAATGAAAGGTAAAACACATGTACATTATGTTTGTTTCGTATTGCAATATGGGAGTAACTGAATATCTCTTTAATACTTCATTTGGTTCTTGGGGAGATGCATGTCTTCTTGATATAGGCACGACCTCCCACATGATATTTTGAAGATATTTCTTCGAAGAATTCAATGAAAATGTAGATGGTGCAGTGTATTTTGCAAACATATCTAGTCTGAAGCCCTCGAGAATGGGCACCATTAGGCTTAAGTTGCTCAGATTCCTAGATTTTCTTCTACATAGTGTACTGTATCTTGTAGAGCTGCAAAGAAACTTGTTGTCCCTTGTGCACATCAGACAACAAGCCCACTCTATTCATATGATTGGTGGCAAAGTTGAGATAAGGAAATATTCTGACAACATGGTTGTCATGACCGGAATAGAAGATGAAAGGCTATTGAAGTTGAATGGGACATCTTCCCATACACACACTGCCAGGGATGATTTTAAGGATGGAAATTTATTTTAAAATGTAGAAACCTTGGAGATTCTTACTAATCCTTCATATGCCAACTATAAAATGTTTGACGATATTTTTGTGAAAATATTCAAATTTCGAAGGATTTAATATAGTTTGTATAAAGTTTTGGTGATTTTTAAGAAAAAATAATTTTATCCTATAGAATTTGGGAGAATAATTTTTAGAATAGCGAACCTTTTTTTGAGAAAAAACCATGGAAAATTAGCCCATGAGTGAAATTTAGCCCCTAAAATCATCAATGCACATTGTTTCATACCTCTCTCATCATGACTCAAGTATAATGTCATCTAGTCTTTTGTGGCATGCTAGATTTGTCCATATTAATTATGACAGTCTTCGTTTATTAAGAAAGAGTGGTGTTTCTGGTCTACCTACCATTCCTAGAAAACTAAAACAATGTGATGCATGTATCCTTGGAAATCATAGAAAACAACATTTCTGTGATTCTACTTCCAGAGCATGTAGAAGAATTGAACTGATTCATTCTAATTTATGCGGCCCTATACATGTTCTTTATGAGAGTGGAAACAAATTTGACTTTTATTGATGATTACACCATAATGTGTGGGATGTATTTGTTGAAATACAAATCTCAAGGTTTTGAAACATTTAAAAACTTTCATGTATGGATTCAAATTGAAGCTCAATCTCGTATTGACTCTCTTCGCACTGATAATGGAAGAGAATATACATCTAATGAATTTGAAAGTTACCTTCGCCAACATGGGATCAAACATCAAACCACAATTCCATACAATCCCCAACATAACCGTGTGGTTGAATGAATAAAGAAGACACTCCTAAATACGGTTTGTTCCATGATGTTTTTCAATAATGTTAAATTGATGTTTTGGGATGATGCAATTCTATGTGAAGTTTATGTCAAAAATTGATCCGGATTTTATGAGAAGAACGAAATGAATAAATATCTATACTATTAACACATATATACAATGAAAAATAACAAATATATAGTAAAACTTGGATTCTATTCAATAAATAAATATGTTGAAACTGTAAAATGCAAACTCAAACAAGCTTGCTAGAATGGTGGTGACTTATCTATAAGAAGAGATGTGACAACTCCACTCATTCACAAGAAGATGAGTACAATGAGGCTCCAAAGGCATTCTTACATCAAACATGAATTCCAAAACCCTATACATCCAAAAACATAACCCTAGGAGATGAAACACCAAAAGTCATGTGGGCCCCGTTGGGGTAAATTGGTACATCAACTTCTTGGGGTCATAAATTTTTCATACGATCTCCATTTTAGGCACATGATAGTCCATTGGAAAGGTCTATATTTGGAATACACATTTTTTTGTCACACTCTAACTTTATCTATAGTGTGACTATGACAGGCCCAAAAATTGTTGTTTAGGGCCTCAAAACAACCCCGGAAGTTTAGGACCGGAAAAGCTAGAAAAACCTGCCAAGATGATAAATGAAACTGCCAAGATGAAATTTGTATGTGAGGAAGTTGGAATGGGTGGGAGACCACTGATATCTACCTGGATCAAAAACAGGTGTCCATCTCATTCTCTTAGAAAACAAACTCCATATGAAATTTGGTATGGTCGCATTCCTTTAGTGAGGCATCTCAGGGTATTTGGTTACACCTGATATGCCTTGATTCTTAAGGAGCAAAGAAGCAAACTTGATGTGAGTCGGAAGTTCATCTTCTTGGTGTAATCAAATACCACCAAGGGGTATCATCTTTACAATGAGAGATGAGACAAACAATAAGTTCATCCTTTCTATAGATGTGATCTTTCTTGAATCCACCAAGAAAGAAAAAAATTGTTGAAAGGTAGCTTGATCATTTGGACAAATTCACTCATGTAAAGACATATCATGAATTTGATGATGAAATTCCACATCTTGAAGGGGGGATCCCTATCTTGGTCCAATCTTTGGAATCTCCTTGTGTAGCACCATCTCCCCCACATGAAGAATTTCCTACCACTTCATCAGAACTTGAAGTTCAGTTGGATGATGTGATCGATAAAATTGAAAAGTTGAAGCTTGATGAGAACTCAACACCATCTCAACCAGTCGAGCAATGGGGACCATCTCAAAAAGATCTACCGAAATGGATCATGAAAACACTTGAAATTGTTCATCCTAATGAGGTCGGGAAGACATGAACTAGATTTTCCTCAAAATAAGATGGAGGTAATGTAGATAATTCAAACTCGGGTGATGTAGAAGATATGGATGTTTCATATGATTGTGAGTTGAATTTATCTACTAACAATGAACCAACTTCCTTTAAAGAAGCCACTTCTCATGATGAATGGAAAGAAGCCATGCAAAAGGAATATGATGCTCTCATCAAGAATGGGACATGGAAGTTGGTGGACCCTCCATATGGAACCAAACCGATTGGTTGCAAGTGGGTATTCAAGAACAAGTACAGATCATATGGATCACTTAACAAGCACTAAGAAAGGCTCGTGGAAAAATGATTTGCATAGAAAGAAGGTGTTGGTTATGAGGATAATTTTTCCCCCACAACAAAATGGGCTACCATCCACACTCTATTTTCCATGGCACCACATAATGGATGGAAAATTCATCAAACGGATGTGAAGACTACTTTCTTGAATGGATACTTGAAAGAGAATGTGTTCATGTCTCAACCAAAAGGATTTGTTGTGAAGGAACACGAAAACAAGGTATGCAAGCTCATCAAATCCTTGTATGGCTTGAAACAAGCACCGTGAGCATGGTATGAAAATCTAACTGAGCATCTTCTAAAATTAAATTTCAATCATTTGAATCTTGACAATGTAACTTTGTTTGTCAAGAAAGTTGGAAAAATTGTTGTATATCTTGTAGTATATGTAGATGATTTGTTTATAACATGAAACAATGAGAACTACATTGCATCCATAAAGAAAGAGTTGAAGAAAGGCTTTGAGATGATAGATTTGGGGCATCTTCACTATTATTTGGGCATTGAAGTGATTCAAAATCCAAAGTACATATTCATCTCCTAGAAGAAGTATGTTAGAGAACTGTTGATCAAGTTTGGCATGGTTGAGTGCAATCATCTTTCTACTCCAATGGAACAGAACTTGAAGGTCACATCAAAAGAAGGGAAAGAATTTGAGGATGCAACCAAGTATAGACAACTTGTGGGAAGTCTCATCTATCTTACTACCACCAAACCAAACATTCCATTTGTTGTTGGGATTCTTTTCAGGTTCATGCAAAATCCTTGTGAAGGACGTTGGTCTTCTACAAAGAAAGTTCTAAAATACTTGAAAGGAACTCAAGATTTTGGACTCAAGTACTCTAAGGTGGATGACTTCAACCTGATCACATATTCTAATTCAGAATTTGATGGGGATAAGAAAAATGGAGTGTCAACTTTAGGCTATCTCAAGTGTCTTGGGTTAGCCGTTTTCTCCTGCAGATCACACAAACAATCAGTCCCAACAAACTCCACAATAGAGGCGAAATATGTGGCAGTTGTAGAAGAGACAAAAGGAGATTGTGTGGCTCAGGAAAATGCTTGAAGATATGCATGAGACATAAGTGAATTCTAATCCTCTTCTAGTTGACAATACTTTTGGAATCAAGTTTGCCAAGAATCTCGAATTCCATGATCGAACCAAGCACACCAACATAAAGTATCACTTGATTTGATACCATGTAGAGGCCAAGACTATTCACTTAAGACATTGTTCGACAAATGAGAAAATTGTAGACATCTTCACCAAAGCGCTTGGAAGAGAAAAATTTGAGATGTTTAGAATGATGCTTGGACTCACACACACCCCTTCGAATTAAGGGGGTGGGGGGTGTTGGACACGCAATCCTTTTTGGTTATGTTACTTGTAACTTTATGTAAATATGAAGAGTCATAGGTGATAGGAATGGTCACTCGTTTGGGAAAACCAAGTGTCATATTCTCTTGTATATATTTACCTATCATACTAATGAAAAAATCATCAATGTGGAGTTATCTTTTCTACCATCCTGGACTGACAATGGTTCTCCAACCATTAGAAATGTTTCTACAATAATGAGCAATAATTCTAAAACATATGAAAATAACTCACAAAATGATATAACTATGCATTATTAATCCTTAGTGGCCAATACAAGTTCAAATAATATACATTCCTTTTAGACTTAACAAAAATCAATAGAAATAACAAAAATGCAATCTAGTTACCTTATTTTAGTTATTCCCATCCCATGCAGCAAAATGGATAATGGCAAGGTAAAATGTTGGAAAAGGGGTAGGTGAAAGACATAAAAGATAATAAAAAATGTCCTAAAATGGAGGCTTACAATAGCATGCCAAATAGAGTTGATTCGTCTCGGATATCTTGCCATGTGATTCTGATCTTCTCATGTGTATATGTGTGTGATTGGAATCCAAGGTATCCTATTATATTTTTATTCTTTATAGCATGGTGGTCAGATATTATTATTTACTCTCACTTCAAATGCTACACAAAGTGACATATATTTATTAGTTTCCATTGATACCTTTGTTTCGTGGCATTATTGATACCATGGTAGCAATCACCATGATAGAGTAGGAACCATAACCCACGAGTACCTAGATCTTTGAAGTTGTGTTTGTTTTGTTTCCACTAAAATTAATGAATTTATAAATTATTTGTGAAGTGAATATTTTTCTATGTTTTTTTGGTGAAGGAAATTCATTTGATTCGTGTCATGCATCTCTAGTTTAAGTGGAAGGAGAAAAAGAGTTATAGATGTAATCTTTGTGTGAACCTATCTATATGAGTGTTGGTGACTTTGAGTGAGTCCTATGGCTATGTTTGAGCATTGTAAACTAAGTGAATCTTATAGCTTTGTGTGAACATTGGTAACTCTAAGAGAGTCTTTTGGCTATGAGTAAGTAGACTATGCATGAGTCTTGTGGTTTTGCATGAGTGTTGATGGCTCTGAGTGATTCTTGTGGCTCTACGTGAGCATTGGTGAATTTGTGAGAGTCTTATGGATTTCTATGAGTTTTTTTGTTCTGTGTGTCTTTTTATTCATGCATTTGGTGATATTTTGGGCATTTATGATAACCCATTGGCACTAGGTGAGACTAATAAGAAAATGATTCTCTTATAATTGATATTCACCCCATAGAAACATGAATTTTTTTTTTAATAGCTTGGTTTTATTCTTCTATATATACTATATATATTATGCTATGTTTCTTAGATGATTGTTTCATATATTATCTCTAATAGAATGCTTTTTATGTAGTGAATTTTATTACATGCATTGGTTCACATGATGATAACCTTGTTGATGGTCAAGACCAATAAGGGAAAGTATAGTTGGTACATATTACTTAGAGTGGATGTGAAAGAGTATTTCAATTCTTGATGCTATTGAGGTAGAATAAGAAAATGGATGCATTAAGGATGATGTTATTTGTAAACGGGATGAAATATCCCAAAATTTGGTTCCCTATCTAAATAAAGTGATCTCAAGTAAGATACACATGCTTATGTTAGCAATGAGTGCTCGTTAGTTAAGGCCTTACTAGTTGTGATTGACAGTTCAAGAATGGGAATAACTATAACTCCACACTTGATTAATTCATTAATATAAAGCTCAATAAATATAAAAAGGAATGACTATTGGTCTTCCCCAATGGGTGACTCTTCCTATCACCTATGACTCTTCATGTTTACAATAAAGTTACACAAGTAATGAAATCCCAAGGATTATGAGTCTAACATCCCCCCCCTTAATCTGAAGGGGTGTTTGTGAGTCCAAGCATCATTTCAAAATTTTGAAAATTTTCTATTCAAAGAGCTTTGGTGAAGATATCCACACACATTGTGAAACAATGTCTCAAGTGAATAGTATTGGCCTCTACATGATATCGAATCAGGTGATACTTTGTGTTGATGTGCTTATTTCGATCATGGAATTTAAGATTCTTGTCCAACTTGATTTCAAAAATATTTTCAACCAGAAGAGAAGTAGAATTCACTTGTTTCTCCTGCAAATATTCAAGTATTTTCCTAAGCCACACAATCTCTTTCATTGCTTTTGCAACTGCCACATATTCTACCTCTATTGTGGAATCTTTTGGAACTGATTGTTTGCATGATTTCCAGGAGATGGTTATTGATCCATGACTAATGGGATAGCTTGAAGTTGACACTCTATTTTCCTTATCACCAACAAAGTATGGATCAAAATATCCAATCAGGTTGAACTCATTCACCTTAGAGTACTTGAGTTTGAAATCTTGAGTTCCCTTCAAGTGTTTTAGAAATCTTTTGTGGTAGAACAATGTCCTTCGAAAGGTTTTTGCATGAACCTAGAAAGAATTCCAACAACAAATCAAATACCTGGGCTGGTCGTGGTAAAGCATATAAGACTTCCCACAAGATGTCTTTACTTGGTTGCATCCTCAAATTCATTCCCCTCCTTTTATGTGAGATTCAAATTATGTCCCATTAGAGTGGAAACAAGATGACACTCAATCATGACAAACTTGCTCAACAATTCTCCAACATATTTCTTTTGGAAGATGAATATATACTTAGGATTTTGATTCACTTCAATGCCTAAATAGTAGTGAAGATATCCCAAATCTTTCATTTCAAATACTTTCTTCAACTCTTTCTTTCTGATGAAATATAACTTTCATTATTTCTTTTTATCGACAGATCATCTACATATACTACAAGATAAACAATTGTTTTACCAAATTTCTTGACAAAGAGAGTTGCATCATCAAGATCGTAGTGCTTGGAAATCAATTTCAGAAGATGCTCAGTTAGATTTTTATACCAAGCTTGTAGTGCTTGTTTCAGGCCATATAAGGATTTGATGATCTTGCATACTTTATGTTCTTGTCCCTTCACAAAAAAACCTTCTAGCTAAGACATGAAAACATTATCTTTCAAGTCTCTATTCAAAAAAGTATTATTCACATCCATTTAATGAATTTTCCATCCATTCTATGCTGCCATAGAAAAGAGAGTATGGATGGTAGCCCATTTTACTGTGGGGGAAAAAGTATCCTCATAAAAGATACCTTCTTTCTGTGCAAATCTTTTTGCCATGAGTCTTTCTTTGTACTTGTAAAGTGAGCCATATGTTTTTTACTTGTTCTTGAATACCCACTTGCACCCGATTGGTTTGGTCTTGAATGGAGGATCCACCAACTTCCACATCCCATTCTTGATGAGAACATCATATTCCTTTTGCATGGCCTCTTTCTATTCTTCATGAGAAGTGGCTTCTTCAAAGGAAGTTGGTTCAAAGTTAGTAGATAAATTCAAATCACAATCATACGATACATGAAGGATCAAATCATGTCACAGAGAGGGGGGGGTGAATCAGTGACACAATTATTATATCAATTTTTATTTTGTTAATGCAAAAAGAATTTTAACACAATATTTTATCGTGCAACCCAAATGGGAAAACCACAAACTCTTTTCTATTAACTGTAAAAATTTTGTTTTACATGTCACATAGAAGGAATATATTCTTCCTTTTCGATCAACACCAATTGATCAGGATGCACCCACACCCTAGTTCACCAGCACCAACTGGTAGGAGGCTTCGACCCCCTGCTTAGTCGGCTACAATTGACAAGGAAGCACCAACTCCCTCTGCAGGCACCAACCTACCCTTGCACCACCCAACCACCCTTATTTTCTGAATCTGGGGAAATTTTTGTATCAAGTCTTTTACTACATCTTTCTCTGCTTCTATGATTAATATATCTTCTGATTCAGACTGTAGAGACACATTCTTCCCAACACTCTTCCTCATTTATATAATTTTCAAAATGGCGTGAGAGTGATACACTATGTCCCTTTGTTTTGAACCATCGCACCTCTTCAGTTAACTCAAGCATAATCATTGTTTTATCATTCTTACCATGGAGGCATTTCATAAACTGATCATAGATATGGATCAATTTCATCTTCTAACTCGTTCTTGAATCTCTGAAATTATTTCAGAAACCGAGATCATCAGAGGCGCTTCCTTCAAACCATTACATGTGACCGATAACACAAAACCATGAGCTTATCAACTTTAGTGATTCTTTATATTTTTCCTTTATATCTCTTATTCCATATGATCAATGGCGGTGACAAGACGCTAGGCCAAACGAGCACTTGTATGCTTATTAGAATCAATGGTCACGATTTAATCTTCCGATGAGATGGACGACAGTCGGGACTTCAGGACTTCGACTATTCTTCTTACACTATCCTTCCATTGTACTTTATCAATGGTCGAGAATGCTCCCGAAGTGTTCTTTAGATTGGACAACTCACATCCACTTCGGGACTTCGGGACTTTGTCTTTCACGATTTCGGGACTTGCAACCTTTCAAATCTTCTAAATTAGATTTTTTTTGAATAGATCGTACTATTCACGTTTATTTCGCAGAACCAGATCAATGGTCATGTTTGATCCTTACAATTATCCTTTCATTGCTTAATCCGATGACTGAGAATTAATCAAGCATTGATATGAAGGGCCACCATTTATTTCACGACTTTGTGCTTCGTGTATTTCAATCTCTGTAAATATTCATATGACCTCCGACTGTGATCTGACGTCTATCCAAAGAGTGCTTCAGAGATGTGGACTTCGGGTGTTTTCACTGTATGTTGTGGCCAATCTTCTGATCTCTGAATTGACAAATTCCAGGTAATGGGTGTTAGCTCCTATTCCTGGGCTCGTCTCACATGTGACCTCGGGCTCTGACCCGAGGCTCAACTCTTGAGTGCTTCGCAACTTTGCGCTTCACGAGGTTTGAGCTTAGCTCCTCGCAATTTCTATGAATCGCAAATCCGCGAATTTGTTTATCTGTTTCCATGTCCCCGCCTTCCAACCAATGGATAGGATCTTTTCACAGCTTCGAACTTCGTAAAGTAAACATTCTTCTGCGTTCTTCTTTGCTTATCTTATCCTTCCACTCAAAAGTGATCTGATGGCTGACGAAAATTTGGATGATCGAGATCTCAGATCTCAGCCCTTGCTTATCCTATCTTTCCACTTTAAGTGATCCAAGGGTTGAGTGACCATCGACGGTCGATGTGGATTGAGAAACCACATCTTGCGAGTGGTTTAGTTCATCACCAAAGCTCCACATTTTATCCCTGTCATTGATCTGTCGATTGTGTATCCAATGGTCATGACTTAAACCTACTTAATCTGATCATTTGTTGGATCAACCACAGTCATCGATATTTTAGTTTATGAGATCTGATGATCTAGACCAATTACGGGATTGGAACTAGTGAGTCATTTAATTCTCCTTTCTCTCTCTGTAATTCATCCCTTCCATTTGATCTGGCGCATGGGTATCAACGGTCTTGATCTGATATGATCGTTGACTAGCCCTCCAATGATTCTCCTAAGATTCATCACACCATCTCTTCTGATCTTTGATCTTCATTCGCTCACAACTTTTGACATCAACCATTATGTGCTAACAGAATACTGTTGATATCAATGACAATTCATCATACCAACTTATCATCACATCAATGATATCGACTGTTGACATCAATGACACTATATCCAACAATCTCCCCCTTTGTCATTGATGGAAACACTCAAATTTCATACTAAATCTCCCCCTGTGATGTTGCATCTCTCCTCTAAAGTTATTCTCCCCCTTTGACATCAATGGAAAATGGTTGCTTCCCCTATGGTAAAGCTATGTCTATTTGTATGCTTCTAGATGGAATTTAAAATCGAATAACTCCTCCTAAAATCATACTTTTCCTGTCATACTGTATGACTCCTTCTAACTTTGATTGTTGTCTCCCCCTGATTTGGTGCCGATTGATGCATTTTATTTTATTTTATTTTTTGTTTTGAGAGATTTAGGTTGGAAGAAGGATTACTCCCAATTTTTGCCTAAGATATTCAAATGCATCTCTGCTTAAGGGTTTTTTGAAAATATCTGCCACCTGTTCTTGTGTTGGAACATATTCCAACTTAATGTTCTTATTTTCAACCTGATCTCTTAGATAGTGGTATTTTATGGGAATGTGTTTTGATTTGGAGTGTTGAACAGGGTTCTTGGAGAGACTTATTGTGCTTGTATTATCACAATGGATAATAGTAGGTTCTTCAAATACTATTTTGATGTCTTGTAAGGTTTGTTTCATCCACTCCACTTGTGTGCAACATTTTGTTGTTGCAATATACTCAACTTCAGTGCTAGACAATGAAATTGAGGATTGTTTCTTGCTTATCCAAGATACCAATGATTCTCCCAAAAAGAATTCTCCTCCACTTGTACTTTTCTAGTCATATACACTACCTGCCCAATCTGCATCTGAATAGGCTTTTAAAGTGAATGAATCCTTGTTAGGGTACCACAAACCAAGATCTATGGTTCCTTTCAAATACCTGAAGATTCTTTTTACATCTTGAACATGGCTCTCCTTTGGTGTTGCTTGGAATCTAGCCACCATCCCAACTGCTTGCTTGACATCAAGTCTAGAAGTTGTTACATAGAGTAAACTCCCAATCCTTGATCTATAGTGTTTTGGATCTACAGCTTTGGACTCATATTCCTTGCTTAGTTTGCATCCAATTATCATAGGTGTACTAACAAGTTTGCAATCCTCTAACTGGAATTTCTTAAGCATATATTTAACATACTTAGACTGATGTATACAGACTCCTCTTATGGATTGTATTATGCGTAGTCCCAGAAAGAAATTCATTTCACCAAGCAAAGACATTTCAAATTCTTGTTGCATCCTCCTAGCAAAGTCCTTACTCATTTTTTCATCATCACTGCCAAATATAATATCATTAACATATACTTCCACAATAATCATGTTATTACCAACAATTTTACAATAAATATTGTTGTCGGTTGATCCTCTTTTGAGGCCTTGGTTTTGTAAATAAAAATCTGGCCTTTCATACCATGCTCTGGGTGCTTGTTTTAGCCCATAGAGTACTTTCTTTAATTTACAGACATAGTCTCCTTTGTTAGTTAATTTGAATCCATCTGGTTTCTCCATATAGACTTCCTCTTCTAGGTTTCCATTGAGAAATGTTGACTTGACATCCATTTGGTACACTTTAAATTTTTTGTAGCTAGAGAAAGCTAGGAACATCCTAATTGCCTCTAATCTGGCCACGGGTGCAAAGGTTTATTCATAGTCTACTCCTTCTACTTGAGCATACCCTTTACATACCAATCTAGTTTTGTTCCTGATTACTTGCCCATTCTCATTCACTTTGTTTTTATACACCCATTTAGTTCCAATGACATTTTTATTTTTTGGTCTTGGGACTAGTTCCCAAGTTTGAATTTTTTCAATTTGGTCCAATTCTTCATTCATAGCATTGACCTATTTCTCATCTTTACATGACTCTTTGATTGAGCTGGGCTCAATTTGTGACAAAAGTGTTATTTTTGTTTGATACAACAATTGTCTTCTTGTGTGCACTCCATTACTCTTATTTCCAATAATCAATTCTTCAGGATGATTCTTTTGAGTTATTCTTGAGGGTGTTTTTATGTCTCTTCTTGGAGATTATTCTCTTATCTCTTCTTATTGATTATCTTCTTCTTCTTCACTAGTATTCATATCATACTCTTCCCTTTCTTTGTTATTCTCTTCTACTTCTTCATCTTGTGTACCAACTGACTCATCATCATCTTCATCTTCACTGTCAAGTATAGTTTCTTGATTTTTGATCCTTATCATTTTTTGATCATCAACCTTGACATATGCACTCTCAACAATCTTATGTAATATAATATTGTAGCATCTGTATGCTTTCTTGTTAGAAGCATATCCAAGAAAAATACCTTCATCAGATCTGGCATCAAATTTTCGAAGATTCTCATCAAGTCTTTTGATGTAGCACTTACTTCCAAAGACCTTGAAGTATTTTACCGATGGATTTCTTCCAAACCCTAGTTCATAAGGAGTCTTATTACTATTAATCCTAATCTTACCTCTGTTCAATATGTATACTAATGTTCTTACAGCTTCCCTCCAATATCCATCAGACAATTTTGCAATATTGAGCATAGTCCTTGCAGCCTCCTGAACTGTTATATTCCTTCTCTCAGCAATCCCATGTTGCTGAGGTGTTCTGGCAGCAGAGAATTGTCTTTTTATTCCATGGTTTTCACAAAAGAGATCAAACTCTTTTGAAGTGAATTCACCACCATTGTTTGATCTAAGGCATTTGTTTTTTGTCTCCTTTTCGTTTTCAACAAGGGTTTTAAAGGCTTTGAATTTGTCAAGTGCTTCTGATTTTTCTTTGAGAAAACATATCCAACCCATTCTAGTAAAATCATCAATGAACAACATAAAGTAGGACTCTCCTTGAAAGCTCTTGGTCCTTGTTGGTCCACAAAGGTTAGTGTGAACAAGCTCTAAAGGTTTTCAGGTTGAGTATTCTTTTGCTTTGAACCTTATTCTAGTTTGGTTTCCTAGTTGACAGTGTCTGCACATAATATTTGATGGCTTTATGATCTTTGGAAAGTTTCTTACTGCACCAATATTGTTGACTTTCACTAGATTGTCAAAGTTAATATGCCCCAACCTTCTATGCCATAGCCAACTTTCATCTACTAGATTCATATGACATTCCTCATTCAATTTTGCATCTAGTATATACACATTTTCGGGAGTTCTAGGAGCAGTACCAACCAGTTTTCCTGTGTCTTCTCTCCTAATCTCACATTTTTTGGAATCAAAGATGCAAAAGTGCCCATGATCACAGGTTTGGCTGACACTTAATAGGCTAGGTTTCAGTTTTTCAACAAGCAACACATTCTTGGCTTTGTCTTTTCCCAAACTCATAGTGCCTTTCCCAAGTATGTTGTTGATACTAAGAGGGGGGTGAATAAGTATCAAGTACAATTAAAAAAAAAAATCATCTTATACTTAAACCATTCAATTATATCCAATGAGAAATTAACAATAGTATAAGAGTTACACTAATACACCACAATACACCATGCACAATATATGAAAAATAATCAATAGTTATTGTTCAAGGGAAGTAATGACTTCCAAAGGCAGCTACCACTTCCAAATGTAAAGAGAGGGATAAACCTCCAAGAGGAAGATACAATCCTCCAATATCAAGAGAGGGTTGAACTCTACATCCTTGCCCCTTCCTTCAACCCAAGAATATATGAGAGATAATAAAACTTTACATTAAATCATCACCATCAACCAACCATCACATAGAACCTGATAATGCTTCCTGAGACTTCTTCAACTTCTGCAATTGTTCAATTATTGGAATACTCTGATCCTATAGATAATATTACTCAATGTATTCTCTTAAACTTCTTCAAGTTTCACTCCTTCAATCCTCCCCAAAAAGAAGTTATGGAGAGAATGGTAGACCTTGTTCAATTATGGTTTATTCAGGAGAGCGAACTTGTAAAGAATTCTCCACGCTCAATATTTAACATCAGATTTTGAAACTCGCACACAAGAAACCAAAGTTTGTACTATTGCAAATGGAATTGGTCTCACTTCATTTGGATTATCTATGAATAATTTATGATTGTTTTACCTAGAACACTTGTTTCTTGACTACCTTCAAGACTAGTCAAAAACTCTATCTTCCACAAAGTGTATCTCCAAAATTATAACGAATAAAGGGACAATTTTTTTACCACGGGTACCTTGATATGTCTTCTCAATTCCATATCAATTTCACCATCTAAATCATTCTAGAAAAAAAGGTTATAGTGAAAATGGTAAGATGACCTGTAAATACCATACCTTAGAACACATCACCAAAATACTTCATCTTCCCTTGAAATCTGGCCTTCTTTACTTCTGATTTTCTCTGAAATTCGACTTGTGTATATAATGAATGTATAATGATATGTATTTATAACATTTATGTCACTTCCTTTTAACATTAGGGCCGACCTAACACTTTCTTATTTTGTAATTATTTTCTTTAATTATCTTCAGGGCCAGCATGTACTTCCTTCTACAATTCACTTTGTCATCTTCAAAAATTCATTTCTCCTCAACCATGAGGATCCACATGACGTGCCACCTACCACCGGAAACAACATGATATATACTATCCATCCATGGGTTTTGTGTCTTCATGTGCACTTTCCTTCATGTCCAAATACCTTCATCAATATTGTGGTCCAAAACCAATGACTAGGGTTGACATGAATGACAACAACCAATCTTCCAACAATCTCCCCCTTTGTCATTGATGGCAACACTCATGCTCCCCCTGTCATCATGATCCCAATTTCTCTCCCCCTTTGACATCAATGGAAAATGGTAGGGATTCTCCCCTTGAGATCAATGGCATAAGGTGACCTTCTTCTTTGGGGATGTTCCCCCTGAACATGTGGCACTCAATAATACTTCATCCTTATTTTTTATCTTTGGGACTTTTCCTTCCTTGGAATCCTTTTGTGTGGATTTTTTATTCTCTCTCTTCTTCATGTCTAGGATGTATATGTTTTTCAGTCTTCTTGTTGTAGTTGCAACCAATCTTCCTGTGTTATTTTCTCTGATTTTACATTTTCTAGAGTCAAACGTAAGAGTGTATCCTTGATCACACATTTTACTAACACTGAGTACATTATGCTTCAAGTCTTCAACCAATAGGACATTCTTTGCTTTTACATTTTTGCTTCCAATCTCTACTACACCTTCTCCAAGTATTTTGGCAGATGAGTCATCTCCAAATGCAACATTGCCACCCTTTCTCTTTAAGCCGATGAATTTGTATTGATCCCCGGTCATGTGTGAAGAAGATCCACTGTCTATGTACCATTCATCTTCTTCTTTACATTCTCCAGCGGTCAATGCTATTCGAAAATATTCATTGTTTGGAATCTCTTTCCTTCTCGATACTGTAGTTGGCATAGGGACGTCTTCATTCATATATTTGCAATCTCGTGCTTTGTGACCAAGATAATTACATTTGTAGCATACAATATTTTTGTCCATCAATGGAGAAAATGAATTATAACTTTTGTTGACAAATCCATGATTATTTCCATATCTTCTATTTACACCATTCATGTTTCTTGCGTATTTGTTCCTTTCATTGATTCTGCAATTAATTGCCTTATGTCCAAAATTTTTGCAACTATAACAATGACCAAGAAAGAAATTTGGATACCTTAGAGTAAGTGACCTTATTTGTGATGTATTCAATCTAGGTTCATGATCTACTCTTCTGTAGTTTCCTTCATATTGATTGAAGCTTCTTTTATTCCTGAAGGTAGGAGGTCTTCTTGGATATTAATCTCTTTTGTAATCATTCCTTCTTTCTGGTATCCTGGTCCACTTCTCATCAATTGTCTGTGTAGCTCTTTCTTCAACCTTCTTGTTGGTATTTGCATCTTATTTGTATGAAGTTTCACCCATGCATCCAAGATGTGTTAAGTCCACTTGAGAGTTTCTTAAGCTCTTCCTCAATGAGACAACTTCTTGTTCAATTTTCTCACAATCTTCTTCTTTCTTCATCATTTGGACATTCCTTATTTCTCTTATTCTTCTTTCTTCTTCGAGTAGAGTTTTCAAGGAAATGGTTTCTTCTCTTAGTTTCTCAAAGTCTTCTAATTGTTTCTTCAAGATTACAACTGTCTTTTCAAAACTACCCAATTCACTTCTTAGTTTTCTATGCGTGTCTTTGAGCTTTCTATTTTCAATCTCAACATGCTTCAATTTTTTAAGATTCTCATCTTCTTGTTGAATAATTTATACTTCATGATTTTCTTCTTCTTCATTGGAATTTTCTTCTTCAGTGTCATCTCTTTCAATCCTTGGATGAGAACATTCAAATTCAACATGTCCTACTCCTTCAAAATTAAAGAAAAAGAACTGACCTCTATTTGCTTCTTTGAAATATGAGATGTTGTAATTTGCTTCAACTTCTTCTTCTTCTGCTGCTTCTTCCCTTGCATAAAGGTCGTGTAGCTTGTCCCAAATCTCTTTTTATGATGCACATGATCCCACCTTGGATTTCACTGTATCTTTCAATTCATCCAGGATGGTATCTATTGCCAATTTGTTGTTCATTTTTGCCTCCTTCTGAGCTGCAGTCTTTGGTTTCTTCAAAGCATTGTATCCTAAAGAAACTGAGAACCAAACATCTGCCCCAAGAGATTTCAAGTAAGTTTTCATTCTATTACTCCAGTATTCAAAATTGCTTCCATCAAATGGTGGAATCCCATTTGGAATTTTGTCTTCCATTTCTACTTAGGATCTTCCTTCCAGTGGTTAAACTGTACTAAAGGTAACCAACTCTGATACCAATTGTTGATACTGAGAGGGGGGTGAATCAATATCAAGTACAATTTAAAAACTTTTTCAACTTATACTTAAACCATTCAATTATATCCAATGAGCAATGAA
>CBVK0100355757.1:0-10047 GCA_900067695.1 Picea abies
TCTTCCGATCTCACCATAGTCAATGCCATGCACCTGCTGAAATCCTTTGGAATCTAACTTGGCTTTGTATCTGTTAACCTGTCCATTTGCTATGCTCTTGGTCCTGTAGACCCATATTCACCTGACAAGTTTCCTTCCTGAAGGAAGGGAAACCAGATCCCAAGTTTAGTTCTTGAGGAGGGAGTTGTACTCCTCCTTCATGGAGAATTTCCAAAAGGGATTTCAAGCAGCCTCACCATATGACTATGGATCTAAATACTGAACCAATAAAAGATGTATGGGCAACATCGGTTCAGTGGCAGTGAGTGCAAGATGAGTCTCCTCAAAATAAGATTGAGTCCTCCTAGTATCAACTGGATCCCCAACAAGATATCTTGCATCCTGAAGAGTAGTCTTGGCCCACTTGGGCCTCTTCTTTGTCTCTACATCTGCATATGCATGCATTGACTCTGCATTTAACTGTACTCACTCTGTGTCTGGCTCGTATGAATCCTCTGAATCATAAATCTCATATGAAGAAGAGTCGACATGTGCATTCTCATCATCTATGAAAGGTGGAAGAACAAAAGTGTCTACATGTGGTTGTTGAGGTACATGCGATACACTTTCCTCAAATTGGACCCTTTTCTCATTGATGAGTTGGTCCAAGAAAATATCAATGATTTTGTATCCCTTCACACCATCGAGGTATTAAACAAAGATACACTTTGTGCTATGTGGATCAAGTTCCTTCCTCTTCTCATAGGGAACACTGGCCCATGCATGTGAACTAAAAATATGGAAGTGGGTCACTTCTGGTTTGAGGCCGCTCCAAGCCTCATAGGGGGTATTATCCTTGAAATATATATGGGGAGATATTTTTTGGATGTAGGTTGCACAATTAAGTGCTTCAACCCATAATCTTTGTGGAAGTGACTTTGTATGTAGCAGGCAAGATGCCATCTCTTTTAGAGATCTATTTTTCTGCTTAACAACTCCATTTTGTTGTGGAGTACAAGGAATTGTGTGTTGCAACTGAATCTCTGTCTCATGACAAATATTTTGTATTTCATGGTTGACATACTCTCCCTCGCTATCTGTTCAGAGGAATTTGATTTTCTTTCTTCATTGTGTCTCAACAATGGATTTGAAATCTTTGAGGTGTTGAAAGACCTCTGATTTTTTCCTAAGAAAGAAAATCCATGCGAAGCATGAGAAATCATCAACAAAAATGAGAACGTACCTTGCTTTACTGATTGATGGATGCAGAAAATGGCCCATGAGGTCACTATGGATCAGATCTAAAGGAAAGGAAGCCTTCTAAGTATTTCCTTTGCCGAATTCCTCTTGAGGATGTTTTCCAAGAACACATCCATCACAAATTCCTTTGGAGAAGTGGATGTCAGGTAGACCATCAACCATTCCTTGCTTGCTAAGTTGTTGCATATATCAAAAATTTAAATTCTTGAACTTTTCGTACCATTTCCTACTACTTTCATCAACATGGGTAAGCAGTGATCCATAACCTAGTTCAATAAATTTAGAAAATGTGTAGAGACTAGATTGATGATTTACCTCACTAGTAGAAACCCTGGAATTGGTTTGTATGTCATAGATATCCACTGCATTAGGTTTGAATATGAGTCTCTTTCTGGTGCCTGAGTTTTTCATCTGATACACAAAGAGAATATTGACAGAAAGTTTGGGAACGTGTAGCAAATTCTCGAAGCTTCTGTTTGTGATTTCAATTCTTCCTTTGCAGGTGACCTCAACTAGAGAGTTGTCCCCCATCAGAATAGAACAACCTTTGCATGCATCCAATGAAGAATAAACTTATTTTGTGGTTTCCATGTGGTGTGATGCACTTGAATCTATGATCAAAGCATCGGGAGAGGAGTTGATGGCAATCAAAGCATGGATAGAATTTCCTTTCTTGAGATTATGATCTTTTGGCTTCTTCTTCTTGGCACCCTCGAGGATGAAATCTCCAAGGTTGTTTTGTTTACGTATTTGGGTTATTTGATCTACTATTTCTGCATACATGCATATTTTGGATGGAATACTTTATGGCAGTAAGTGCTTTTCTCCCCTTTTCTTCTCTTTCCGCCTTTTGATCCAGAGGCATTGTTGAAGGGTTTTGATTACCCTTCCTTCTTTGGATTTGCATGTGCCTTACTTTTGTCTGTCTTTAGATTTCTAATATTAATGACCGCTACCATCTTGCACAATAAGTGCATGCACCTTTGGGCCTTTGATTTTTCCCATATTGATAAGCTTGTTCTGCTCTCATGTCATAGAATCGATAAATGCCTCAAGAGAAAGCATATTCTAGGTGGCTCCAAGGTGAGCCTAACTGAATTAAATGTAGATACAAACACTGAGTATTTCAGACCAAGTTTGGAGAGAATGGTAAGAACCATTTGTTTCTCCTCCTTATATTTATCAACTTCGCAAGCCTTGAGTTGCGACAACGAATCCTTATATTTGGTAAAGACATATTGGAGATTGTCGAAGGTTTTTGGATCCAAAGTGAGAAATTACACCTCAATCATGTGTTGCTTCATCTCGTCCTGTTTGCCAAAAATCCCTTCCATGGTGGTCCAGGCTTCATTGGGAGTTTTACAAGAGGATATGTGAAAGAGGAGTTCAGGAGAAATGAGACTGCAAATAGTTCCAAACTCTTCATCCATTCGATTTAGATACTTGGATTTTTATATGGATGATGTTGGTTTGGTTCTTTGTTCATGGTTAACCTGTATAATATTATGCCTCGAATATGCATTAAATCTTCTTCTCCTTCCATGGAAAGAAATTGTACGGTGTAAGAATGAATTCTTTTGGAAATTCCATTTTTTTGCTGTCTTCAGTCTTCGGTACCTGCAAAAATAATTTGTTGTGTATTTTCCCTAGCAATATGTCAGATCTGATACCATGAAAATGTGTTGAACCTGCACATAATAGATATAGCTAGAAAATGGAATACACAATTTGCAGAGAAAATATGAGAAAAGAGAATAAGGATATCTCATTAACCAAAAGAATGAATGATAATTTACACATGATATACTCTATATAACTCAAATGATGCGTAGTGGAGGAGAATACAATGTGCCATAGTGGTGGTCTAGAGTGATCTGGACACACACCAACAATTACAGGAGTAAACTGCCACCTAGTCTAGTCTCTCAGGCAGTTACGGAAGTGAACTGCCACATAGTCTGAGTTAACCAGTCTCTCAGTCTTCAGTTAACTAACTGAAATAGCGTGAAGTGAGGACAAGATAATTGAATCATGAGTAATGCGATAGTTTGGTGATTATCCCAAGGACAATTCACATTAGATGGTGATGATCTCAATGTTTCATGGTGATAATCCCAATGTGGCATCTAAACTCCACTCAACTAATCAAACTGAAGTGTGAACTGAAGAGAATATTCTCCCTACACTATAAGAGACTAGATAATGACTAATAAACATAGGGAAAAACTTAGGAAAAATAAATCCTAGGTGTGTGTGAAGTATCTCCAATAGAAAAGGGGCTTAGTGCATGAATGAAGTAAATGCTCGGGTTTTGAAGGGAAGGTTAGCGCTGATTTTAGGGAGTGCTAATATTAGGAACCTCTGTGTATTGAAATATGAATTGGGACAGGGACAACATGATCAAGAGAGCAATTGGTTCGAGGATTTATGACCACTGTAAAGGGTTTAGAACAACGCTAAAGGAATGAGGTGATAGTAGAGTTATTTGGAACTCTGTATCTGTGGGGTTTTTACCTGGAGGCCATCATCAAGTGGTATCAAAGCGTAGTAATGATCTTTGGATAAGGATAATCTTCAAATTTGCAAATTGTAGAAGGAAGTTGTTGAAGATTAATGACAATGAACAAACTATTCAAGTTAGGTGGGATATGGAAGTAAGGTATGTGTTTTACCTTTAGATTTTGAAGAGTCGTGTATTGAATATTCTTGTGTAAATGGATAAGAATACATGATAAAGAGACAAATTTCAACAAAGGAAATTTGAGGTTGCAGAAGTAAGGCCATTCCAACCAAGAAGCAGAGTTGGGAAGAGATGTTTGGAAGACAATATATTTGAACAAATATTGCTGGTAACGTATTTTACGAATTGAGATCAATCTGGTAAAGACAATATTTACATGTGTAGGTAGAAACAATAGGAGAAGAGGAATTTGTGACATCCTCTACACCTAGTAAGTTGTGAAAGAAAGAGGAAGGAAGAAGAATCTTTAGAGGAGAGAGGCTTGTGGTAAAAGGACCCTCACAACAAGGAGAAGCTATGATAATTTCTTGAAGAAAGAGGACTAGTGCAGTTCTCAAGAGGGAGTGAATGGAGTGAAGAAGTTTGAAAATTTTTAAGTTGAGGAGAAGAGGAGTTTAGAAGGTTCTATGAGACAAATATGTTACTTGTTATATGAATGAGTTTAAAATTATTTAAATTTGATTAATGTTTAGTTTGGCGCGGGGTCGGGCTGGGGCTTAGCCCAGCCTGCAGTTGTATTGTATACCATATGACCCATTATATATACGGAGGCACGCACATATTTCAAATGGAGTGCAGCCTTGGTTTCAGGCGCCAATGCATATGACCTTAATATTTGTGCGTGGGAATTGGTTTAAACAGTTACAATGCCACCACTTTTTGGTTATCCATTCGCCTTTGAACGAAGCCCCTTTTGCGATAGCGCGAGGTCGCATGGACCCTTGTGACCACGACCTTGGCGGTTAGGGGCTGGGCGTGCCCTAACCATTCGATAGTTTGCACTGTTATGTGGTTGCACACTGGTGCTAGGTTTTATCATGAATTTGAGCGTGTGTGCTAGGTTGGACACACAGAGGTGTGTTTTGGTGAACCAAAGACAACAAGCTTGAAGGAAGAGAATGGCAGGAGGCCTATCTTCTTCATTTTTTGGCCAAATGAGGTGCCAAAAAAGCCTAGCTAAGGGTTTTTGGACGTTCTGAATCCATTGGCACTGTTTTCAAATCCATTTGAAGACTTCTTTTGTAGGTTTTTAACCATTGAAGTTTCAGGAAGCTCTAGGGAGCTTGAAGCCCTCATTGTTTGAGGTCATGCTCAGATGAGCCCATGTTTGTTTTCTGTGATTGAATAATCATTTTTGGCTAATTATTATGCTCTGAACACTTTAGAATAGGTTTCAGATCCATTTGAGGACTTTTATAGGTGTTTTTTCCACAAAGAAGCTCAGGGAAGCTTAAGGCCACATGTAGAAGAGGTCATACCCAGATGAGCCATGATCCGTTTTCAGAGTTTTATTAGACATTTCTGGGGTTTTTATGTATTATGAACCCAATGGTACAGTCATTATTTCCATTGGAGTTGATTAGCAGCTTGTAAAAGAATATTTGACAAATTAGTCCCAGAGAGCCAAGTCCATTGATGGAGGCTCAAGGAGATGTATCCCAAAGAGGGGTGAACTCCTTTATCATGTTGTTCTTGTTGTGAGTGTTTGCTGGTTATTATTTGCTGCAAGTTATTTTTTGCTGTTGTATTTATGAAAACAACATATTTAATCTTGCAAAGACCTCACACATAAACATTTAAAATAAGAAGCATAAACTTGGCACATAATCTATCTTGCATATTTTAACACATTGAGCAAGGTCTTGTAAAGTTTTATTTTAATGAAGTAGAGGGTGCTTACATAGCATAACAAGTCAGCCCCCTATTTTCAGACCAGTCAAGCTCATGAGAGAAACCTTGATGAGGTATTGAGTGGTGAGGTGTAGAGACTTTCTATAGAGGAAATGATTGATGCAACTCACAATGGACAAGGAGAAGTTCACAAGGGAAGAGATGGAGATGACTATTGATAGTCATGTCAGGGGTTCAGAGAGAAGCCACAGTAAAGGGAAAGTGAATTCCATAGAAATTCACAAAAAGAAAATGAGCCAAGAGGAAATTTAAAAATATCTCGTTGAGTTAAAGGAATGACTCAGTGTGGTGATGAAGTTGTTACAAGAAGAAAACCATAGATATGGTTGAAAATTGAGGAGGAAAGTTAAGTGGCCTATTGAACATATATATGCGAGGAATCTAAGATATATCTTGAATTACATATGGGATTCTTGGATCATAGAGGAAGAACTCAGAGAACCCGAGTGTTACACATTATTTTGGTCACCTCAGTGATCAATTGATAACATGTGCTCATGTTTCTTGAAAATATTAAAAGAGACTTTCTCCACGAGAAAAGTGGTTTGATTTTCCCCTTTCAAAAAGTATAACATAGAAGGTCATCACATCCTGTTGTATGCATGGGGTGTGACGATGCCTGATCGTTGCACTCTGCACTAAAACTAGACTGTGATGTCGTCGCATCCTACTTGTGCAAAGAGTGAGACGATGATTAAGCAAAGAAAAAGTCAAAATTCATGAATGTTCTAGAAGGGAATCTTCTAGAAGATGAGGTGGCCACCGATCGGTTTGGATATTACTCGCTTCTTTGATTTAGTGGGATCATCTTAATCTCCTCATCCAAATCTCTTTCACCCTATATAAAGAGGGATCTCTCATGGAAAAGGCTAAGGTTGAATAGGCTAAGGTTTGCAAGAGCTTTCATATGCATGAAGAGTTCTACTACAGATTATGCTTGAGAGCTTTGCTTTAGTTCACCAAGTCAGATTGTGGATCTTCTTCATCCAAGGCATTGGAGAAAAAATGTGTGTGTTGGATCAAAGAGCCATTGAAAGGGGACCTTGCAACATCAAGGCATGAGTTGTATTCTCCACTTTCCATTTAATATAATGCAATAGTACATTTCTTCCCTATAAAAGTGTCTTAACTTTTATTGTATAACTCCTTGATTTTATACATAGAATTCATTGGAATATATATATCTTTGTTCTCTCTCTCTTTTGTTGGTTTGTACTTTTTAAAACAGATTCACCATCTCATAAACTAAAACAAGGAGAAACAAGGACAACACTAGCGAGGATCAAGCGTCGTTTAAATGGTATGCTACTTATACCTCTCTAAACTAGTTTATATGACAATGATGTTTAAGGTGAAGTGTGTATTTTGTCTTGTTTTGTTCTAGTTTCATGTGGAAGTTAGGGAGATCTATTTGTATCTACACTTACTTATTAATCCGACAACAAAATTGGAAATCATATTGGGGATACGACTTTTTTTGTTTTTTGTTTTTCCTCTTATTTTCTTTTATCTTGCCTTCTTTTGGTTAACTTCATTTTCTGAGTCTGTGGGTGACCCATATTGACTCCCTGGGTCTAAAAGTTCAATGAGAAATTTTGTATTTCTTACCTTTTTTCTTTATTTTAAGAGATCGTTGCATTGTACCCTATTGATATCCCACAACGATCCTCTAACGTATCACTCTATTGGTGCAGACTAGTGTGACGACGTTTCATTGTACCTTATTGACAACATGTGACGACCATGTATCACCGCACTGTGCTCCACTGCAACCTGCGACGATTTCTGTAGGAATTGTTGGTTGATAGCCATTTTTTTTTCTTTACCTAGATTTGCCTCTACTGTCTAGGATGAACTTCTGACACTAGTGAATGATTTATTTATAACTTTGAAGCTTGCATGTGATTGATTTTTGGAAATTGAAATTATTCTTTTCACAAGGATATAATCTCGAGATCTTGGTCTTGAGTGCTTTTTGTTTTTGTTTCTTGTCACAAGGATATAATCTTGAGATCTTGTTCTTGAGTGCTTTTTGACAAGGAATCCTTGATTTATTTGAAGTTTTCGATTGTTTTTACTTTTTGGACTGTTCATTGATTGAGAGACAATTATTTTTTGTATTTGACAAAATGTTTTCTTATCATTTCATTTTTGTCTACATTGTGAGTTTGATTTGGGAATAGTGTAGAGAAATTTAATCCTTTTTAACCATATAATCCAAGTGTTATATCAATGTAGCATTATCATCCAATAAATACAGAGTAAATAAACAATGAACAAATGAACAATCATACACATACATTGTACACCAGTGTTTTACATGGAAACCCAAAGCGGGAGAAAACCAAATAATTATTTTTCTTATACGTCTTGAAGAATTACATTCATTGGAAGCACCAACTTCCTTTGTTTTTCAGCTACAACTGAAAGGAGGCTCCAACCCCCTTGTTTTTCAGGCTACAAACTGAAGGAAACTCCAACTCCCATATTCTCTGGCTACAACCAGAAGGAGGCTACAACCCCCTATGTTCTCCAGCTACAACCGGAAGGTGGCTACAACCACTTGTCCTTGCCCCGTCCAACCGCCCTGAAGTAAAAGTAGAATTATGGAAGCATTGTCACACTATCAATGTGATATGTATAAATCTGTACCAATAAACTTGAACCATGCATCAACCTATACCTCAACCTGTACCATAAACAAGTGCATCAACCATGCACCAACCTATACCGAATAACCTGTAATCAACCTGTACCATAAACAAGTTCATCCAACCATGTACCAAGTATGTACCAATCATGTGTCAACTATGCGTCAACTATGACTCATCAATATGTACCAATATCATTAACTATACACCTCGTGTATGTGCCAACTCATCAACTACTTGTCTCAACCATGTACCTAACATGTAACTCAACAAAAATCCCTTATAAATATCATCATCCAAATATGATTTGTAACTCTATAATATACTTGGTGTATATGATCACATTCCTGCAAACCTTTTTTAACTTTAACAACAATAGACTAGCATTTTCATCAAACTTTTCTTTAGTTTCACATGACTAGTTTTGGATTAGTCAACAACCCTAACTTGAAATAATCATAACTATGTACCTGTAATGAATAAAGATCTTAAAATGATACACAATTTTCTTCAATGTTTTTTATGCAATTCCTCCAGCTGTCACTACTTGGAACATCTCAAAAAAGGAGTTATAGGAAAAATGACATACCTTGCTGAATTCTGGCTTGTTCTAGAGAGTGACCTTGTAGAGCATGCCCCACATAGAATATTTGTTGAATTGATCTGAAAATGTTACACATAATACTAAATACTGTACTCTAACCAACACATTTTTCCTTACTAAATTTGGATCTGTTATGAAGAATTTATGACGTTTTTACCCGAAACACTTGTTTTAGACTAGTTTCAGGACTAGCCACAAACCCTCTTTTACACAGAGTGTAACTCCAAAACTACAACGACCCACAAGTTGAATTTTTTACCACAGATAATTGGATATGTTTCCTCAATGCATAGCAATTTCATGGTCTGGATCATTCTAGAAATTTTTTTATTGCAAAACTGGTGAGATGACCTGTAAATAACATACCTTATAAAGCATCATCAAAAAAATTTATCCTCCCTTGAATTTCAGCCTTCTTTTCTTCACCTTCCCTCTGAAATTCTGCTTAGATATCCCTTGCTTACCTCAGTCACCTATAGATATTCAATATGCTCAAGTGTGATGTAAAATGAGAGAGCCTTGCCTCTTATTTATACTCTCCATCTTCTAGGTCACTTAACCCATGTCTAGGTAACTTAACCCATTTCTAGGTCACTTAACCTATTTCTAGGTCACTTAACGCATTTATAGGTCACTTAACCTATTTTCCTCATTTTTAGGGTTAACCACTTTCCATAATTAGAAATTTCTCCATTGCTTTATCATTTAAATATTCCTCCTTGAATTTGTCACCTCACTTTATCGTTTAAATATTCTTCTTTGATTTTGTCACTTCACTTTTTATTATTTAAATAATCCTTCTTGACTTTGTCACTTTACTTTATCATTTAAATAATAATTTCTTCTTTGCAAGCTCTTTGACTTCTTTGATCTTTTGGGGCTTCAAGACAACATATGAGGGTCCTCCAACTTCGTAAGGCCATAACTCTCAAACCATGAGAAGTTATGTGACGTTCCACATACCACTATAAATGGCATGACATGTAATATCCATATATAATAGTATTACCTACAAATATATCAAAAACCATACCATTATCCATCAAACAAACTTGGGTCCATTACCGAAACCTGGGTTCTCCAACTTCTCATGGCCATAACTCTCTAATCGTGAGGAGTTA
>CBVK0100355761.1:0-12893 GCA_900067695.1 Picea abies
AACAAGAGGTCGATTTTCAAGAACATTGTGTTGGGTGATTGTGGGTAGTGTGGTTGCATGATCTTTGGCCAAAAAGACATGCACGAGCTTATGGAACTTGGTTATGATGCTCGGTTTGGATTTTATGCCCCTGAACCAAATTGCCAACATGTTCATGAATGGTTTGAGGATGTGAGTTGAAACTCATGATAAAACTCAAACCGAGACTCGAATGGATGAACCGTCAGATGCATTAGATATGGGGAACTGATTTTAAACTAGTGGGGCCCCTCCGCTATAATTTCATTTCGCGAAAAATATTTTGTTGCGGGATCTCTAGGACTAAGGTTTTTCTTAATGAGGAATAGTGCAAATTTTGAAGAAGAGGTCAATTTTCAAGACCATTGTGTTAAGTGATTGTACATAGCATGGTTGCATGGTCCTTGGGAAAATAGACACATGAGAGCTTACGAAACTTCATTATGCTACTCGGTTTGGATTTTATGCCCTCGGATCAAATTGCCAACATGTCCCTAAGTGGCTTGAGGAGTTGAGTCGCAAATCACAATAAAAATCAAACTAGGACTTGGATGGAAGAACCATTAGTTGCATTGGATTTTGGTCACTTTGTTTCAACTAGTGGGGCCCCTGCATTGTCATTTAATTTCCTGAAAAAGTGTATGTTGCAGGATCTTAGAGACTAGGGTTTTGCTCAATGAGGCATAATGCAAATTCAGAACAAGAGGTCAATTTTCAAGACCATTGTGTCAGGTGATTATAGGTAGCATGGTCGCGTGGGCCTTGGCCAAATAGATCTGTAGGAGCTTACAGAACTTCATTATTCTTCTCGGTTTGGATTTTATACCTCCGTACCAAATTACCAACATGTCCCTGAATGACTTGAGGAGGGGAGTTGCAACTCACATTAAAAATCAAACCGAGACTCGGATGGATGAATTGTTGGTTGCATTGGATCTGAGGCACCAAGTTTCATCTACTGGGGCCCTTCTGTTGTCATTCCATTACCCAAAAAATCATTTGTTGGAGGATCTTCAGGACTAGGGTTTTGCTCAATGAGGCATAGTGGAAATTCTGAACAAGTGGTCGATTTTCAAGAATATTGTGTCAAGTGATTGTGGGTAGTGTGGTCACATGGGTCTTGGAAAAAAACATGTGTGGGAGATTATGAAACTTTTTTATGCTTCTTGGTTTGGATTTAATGCCCCTGGACCAAATTGCCAACATGTCCCTGAATGACTTGACGAGGCGAGTTGCAACTCCTGATAAAAATCAAACCGGAATTTAGATGGATGAATCATCAATTACATTGGATCCATGACACCAAGATTCAGCTAGTGGGGCCCCTCTATTATCATTCCATTTCCTCAAAACGTGTTTGTTGCAGGATCTCTGGAACTAGGGTTTTTCTCAATGAGGCATAGTGCAAATTATGAACAAGAGGTCGATTTTCATGAACATTGTGTTGAGTGATTTTGGGTAGCACGGTCACATGGCCTTGGCCAAACATACGTGTGGGAGATTTAAAAACTCCATTATTCTACTCAGTTTGGATTTTATGCCCCTAGACCAAATTCCCAACATGTCCCTGAATGGCTTGAGGAGGCGAGTTGCAAATCACAATAAAACTAAAATCGGGACTCAGATGGATGAACCATCCATTCCATTGGATCTGAGGCACCAAGTTTCAAATAGTGGGGTCCTCTGTTGTAATTTTTTTCCCTTGAAAAACATTTGTTGTAGTATCTTCGGGACTAGGGTTTTGCTAAGTGCTTATTACATATGTTTGGTAATTTAACAACTTGTAAGGCTAGACAAGGCAAGGCATGGAATAGCGAGGAATCACATTGCATATCAAGGCAAGGAAATGCAAGGCATGGAATGACATGTCATGTCAATGCAAGGCAAGGCATGACATGGCAAGGCATGGCATGGCAAGGCATAGCAAGGCAAGGCATGGCATGGCATGGAAAGGCATGGTAAGGCAAGGGATGGAATGACATGGCATGGCAAGGCAAGGAATGTCATGAAAAGGCAAGGCATGAAAAGGAATGCCATGGAAAGGCAAGGCATGGCAAGGCATGACAAGGCATGGTATTTCATGGAAAGGCATGCCATGGAAAGGCATGGCATGGAAAGGAAATGAAATGAAAGGCATGGAATGGAAAGGCAAGGCATGGAAAGGCAAGGCAATGCAAGGCATGACATGACATGGCATGGAAAGGGAAGGCAGAACATGGAAAGGCATGGCATGGCATGGGAATGCAAGGAAATGTGAGACATGGCATGACATGTCATGACAAGGCAAGGCATGACATGGAAAGGAAAGGCATGGGATGGCATGGAATTGCAAGGAAATCCAAAGAAATGCAAGACATGGCATGGAATGGAATTGAAAGGAAAGGAAATGCATGGGATGGCATGGCATGGAATGGCAAGGCAAGGCATGACATGGAAAGAAAAGACATGAAAAGGCATGGCATGAAATGACATGCCAAGGCAAGGCATGGATTGGCAAGGCAAGGCATGGAAAGGCAGGGCATGGCATGGCATGGTAAGGAAATACAAGGCAAGGAATGGCATGGCATGGAAAGGTAATGCATGACAAGGAAAGGCCTAGCATAGCATGGCATGATAAGGCATGGCATGGAATGGAAAGGCATGGCATGGCATGGCAAGGAAAGGAAAGGAAAGGCATGGCATGGCATGGCATGGAAAGGAAAGGCATGGCATTGAAAGGCATGACATAACATGTAAAGGAAAGGAAATGCAGGGCCTGGCATAGCAAGGCAAGCCATGGCATGGAAAGGCAAGGCATGACATGGCATGGCATGGAAAGGAAAGGCATGACATGACAATGCAAGGCATGACAATGTATTGCATGGAAATGCATGGAAACGCATGGCACCAAAAGGCATGGCATGGAAAGGCATGGAAAGGCATGACATCAAAAGGCATGCATGGCATGGAAAGGCATGGAAAGGCATGACATCAAAAGGCATGGCATGACAAGGAATGATATGGAATTAAAAGGCAAGGAAAGGAAGGGCATGGTATGGCATGACATTGAAAGGTAAGGCCAAGCATGGCATGGAATGGCATGGCAAGGCAAGGCATGACAAGGCATGGCATGACATGGAATGACAAGGCAAGGCATGGCTCGACAAGGAAATAAAAGGCAAGGCAATGGAAGGAAAGGGAAGGATAAGCATAGTTCCCTAACACCAAAAAAGAGTCACAACATACAAGAATACCATAACAACCATAGAATGAATCCAAACTTTCAATCATTCATAAATTTGAAATATTTGTTCAATTATTCCTTTTACATACCTATGGTCATTCAAGTAGACCATCGAGATCACTTATAATACTGATGGCCTCCATTAACTTCTTGTGCTCAGGGTAAGGCAAGAAGTAGCATACCTTTGATGAGTTATTACTTGGCATTGTTTGTAGTTGGAGGTTTGTACCAACAACCAAGTTCATAAATTGGTATATGACTTGACCTAGTTTATAATATTGTTTTGTAATGTTTTGACTTTGAGATTTTACATATGTATACTTGTGATAAGTATGTTTAATATATTATTTACTATATGACATGTGTTTTTTTTTTAATTTATTTAGATAAATCATTACTTAAGAGAAAATAACATTAAATATTGTCATTTTTATACATGAAAGCTATAAAAATATGTAATAATTTTTTTTTTCCTTTTTCTTTTTAATTCATTTTTCCTCTTAGAACTACATTATTTGACATGCCATTTTAAGAAAAAAAAAAAAACTTCCAAAATGTATATGTTTTTATGATATCTACCTTTTAAATGTATATTGCTTTTCTAAATGATTAAATATAGTGTTATTCAACTACAACTATTCCATTTCGGGTGAACTAAAGGTTTTAAATTGTTAAAAATAATATTTTACATTCAATTTAAAATGTATCTCATAATTAATGTTACATGATTAGATGAAAAATATTAAATTTAAACAAAAAAAATTATATATGGAATAATAAATGATATACAACATTTTTAATATTGTTAAAAATGACAAATGTTATGTTTTTTTTATTTTTTAACATCCATTTAAAAAATAAAATTTATAAAAATCACAATTGAAAAAATGAAGAAAGAAACATTTTAGGAAAAAATGAAAGGGGGTAAAAATAGTCACTAAATAAGACCTCTAAAAAATGAGAACTTTGGAGAGTTCTCACTGAATTGGGAACATTGTTATAGTTTTTTGTTGGTTAGAAATTGTCCCTACTTATAATATAAATTTGAAATTGAAATTAATTTATATAATATGTGCTTAAAATGTTGCAATATATTTCAATTACTACTTCAAAACTACACACATTGCAATGAACAATTGAATATGTAATTTCAAACTATTTGTTAATAAACAACTCAAATTAAGTTAAGCAACTCAAAATTTATGAAATTAATGACTTAGAAACCATGTCAATATCAATTTTAACTTGTTAATTCATGTTACCAATGAGTTTCTTAATATCTATCAAGATCATCTCCTCATCAACACCATATGCCTCCATATAGCTTTCAACTTTCACCCATTTCATTTGCTCTTCTTAAATTTTATGTAATCATAATTTTTCTAATTCTTTTCAACTTTACCGACTCTTATATGTTCATAACTTTGTTTATGATTCATTTGGCATACCGTGTTCAAAGAATTATCAAGTTCAAATCCAATGCCTAAATTCCACAAATGGAAAAACAAACTTCATTATCCTAAAGCCTAAAATCAATATAAAAATATACATTATTTTTCACCTAATTACCTTTTTCTTTTCACCCTCTTCCTTACCTTTTTCCTTTTCACCCTCTTCCTTACCTTCTTCCTTTTAACCCTCTTCCTTTATCTCCTCTTTTGACTTCTGTTAAAAACAAGTGTTACATGGAAGCGTAGTCCCTGCCAGGTTGGAATGGGAATAAATGAACTGTACAGACACGTGGGAAGTAGGTTGAAGTACATGTGGTATCCATGCAAAGGATGACTTTGTGGCAGCATGTCACTGGCCAGCCACAAGACATTTGGCTTGTATATGACCCCCAAGGTTAATATGCAAACAAGGTAGTTTTTTCCTGGGGTGTGTATAGTTCAAACATGGGACTTAGAAAATTTATGGAGTGCCAACATGTGAGTCCACTAAATGACCAAAGCATAAAACATTGATGATATTTATTCAAAATTTAACAGAAGGTTTCACCGAACCTAGTAGTACGAGATATTAGATGTGATCATAATCTGCTGAAATATTTGATTTGTCCTCCTCCAACTGGCATAATTCCATAGTTATATTTTTACCAATGGGCACTGATACACAACCCATCTATCAACCCATTTTGTCGATTCACAATCATCCCATTCATTACGACTACATGGACCACAAAAGAAAGAGATTTTTCTCATCCATATTTCAACTATTGCGTTGTCTGGTGTTCGAACTAAATGGAATCCACGAGTTCTCATGCTCGGTGTGTCTTTTTCATTCAGTTTTAATGATCCCAAAAAAGAGATAAA
This sequence comes from Picea abies, assembly GCA_900067695.1. NCBI lineage: Eukaryota > Viridiplantae > Streptophyta > Pinopsida > Pinales > Pinaceae > Picea > Picea abies. The sequence goes on from CBVK0100355761.1 coordinate 5,554, forward strand.
AGTGTACTCGATAGTATATTTTTTCGTTTCCTTTTACGAGTTCAAAAAAGAGATAAAAGTATACTCGACGGGAGAGAATGAGTGGCTTAAAAGCATGCTCCTATGTTCCCAGAACATGGAACCAACCTAAAGCAAGAGGAATGCAAATAGTATAGGCAAGTGAGGTCCACTCTTATCAAATTTTCTCTCCCTAGGTAGGTGGATGCAAAACAAAGGCCAAAAATTGTAAGAGGTGGATGGCCAAGGCTACTACATAGTGGTAAGCGAGATATGGGAAAACAACAATGTAGTGGCGAGAAGCATGAAACAAGCATAAAATACATAGGAAACCATTAAGAAATAAGAAAATTTTTTAGGAACACCGACAGGATATGGCCATAATATAGACGAAGAGAGGAAAATGAGGCTCAATATTCAAGTCATGGTAGGGCTAAAGGAGGGATCCCAGGCCTACAAAAAAAAAGCAACATGGGCACCAAATGGAATCTAAGTGTTAACTAGGGTGCCCATGAAGGGTAGGCACTACTGAACTAGTTACGACATGCAAAAGGAGTGGCTAATGTTACAACCGGAAGGGATCAAACCTAAGGCGTAGTGTTAGCAGAATGGACGGTCAATAATGCATGACTAGGAATGCAAGGAAAATTATGTCCCTGTATGCCAATTTTAAGAATATATACCTCAAGTATAGTGGAATTCACCATCTTCATAAAAAAGGTCCTCATAATCATGTCAACACATGTAAACTAGATTTTGGGGGTCAAAACACATAGTGATATCTCAAAAAAGAAATATTTTTGGATTTTTTGGAAATGATATATGCAAAACAAAAAGCATTCAACCACACACCTATGTAAAATGAACTACACATATTGATGATTTAAGTGAAGTAGAGCTCATTGCTAGGCTCATGACAATGATATTTTTCATAATGGATGAACTTATGAGATAATGTCGGTATCATATGGCACCCCAAGTTGGGGCCATGCCACAAAGGAGTGGATCTCTGTAATCGAATATACTCATCATGAGTGGTTTCATGAGCTATGGAGGCTCCTTGATGGGATCCATCAAGATAGGAAGGAGGTACAAAGTACAAATATGTGGTGTAGGGGAGGGTAGAGAACTCGGTGGTAAGTTATGAAAAATATATCTGAGGCGGAAAAGGGTCAATACTAGGGGTTCTATCGAATTCTCTAGCAAATTCTCCCAGTATCGAATCAAGACTCATCTTGCTAACTCTCACTAATTATAAATCAAGGTAATATGATCGATGCATCATCTCATTCATTGGATTTTCTATGGAATCCATGACTTCCAGGATGGCCTCCTTTGAAGGAAACTTAGTATCAAGGAAATAATTTAAACACAGAGATTCAACAACCCATTTGGGCATAGTAGACTGATCAAACTCCATATAAGGATGGAATTCCATACTAGTATCAACGGATGTTGATGGGATTTTCATATCGACAATATCAACCATGGTGGGTGGCAGGGAAGCTCCATATGCATCAAAATCCTTAGGATGAGGTACCACCCAAGGATCAACTGACTCGAGGGATCCACTAGTAGATGAGGAAATCATGTTAATAGGAAAAATGTGTGCAGTGGGAGATGACAGGGGAAGGGGGAAAATTCCCATCAACGAAGAATGTTTGAACATCCTCACATCGACATTGACAAAAGACTATGTGGTGTCATTGACAAAGGGTACATTTGAACCCACATTGGATCCAAGATCTGGGGTACAAAACACAATTTGATCAATTGTCGTGACTTTCTCTTGATGAGGGAAGCGTAGGACCCTAAATACCGACGAGACAAATGCAGTCGTCTCATAGAACCAAGTATGCCCGAGTAATAGATTTTACTCAAGAGGTGCATCAACAACCTCCACATCAATAGAGACAGTATTACCACCTAACTCGATGAGTAAGGCAATGCTTATTCCATGGGGTTGGAACATGTTTCTGTCGATTTCCTTCAATAGTGTCACAGACGTGTTGAGCTTAGGAGAGCCAATGGCCTTCCAACAAGAGATAGGAATTATGCATGTTGAGGCTCCTTCATCAACCATTGCTCAAAATATTTTTTTACCCAATGTTATCACTTTAATATAGAAGGCTACTTGATGGGAGAGGATATGAGTAAACTAATATGAATCAAAGGTCATCAAGATTGAATCTGAGGGATCAACCCCGACTATGGCAGATAGCAAGGATTTCCGCTGCATGGGGAAACTTTGGAGGACCTCAAGTGTCGACATGGCACATGGTGCCTCGGCCAAGTCTTCAACAATATTGTGATTGTGGGAAGCCTGAGTGTTGGGATTATGTGTCATATTTCGAAGAATTCCCTTCAAGGGTTGAAGCAATGCATCAAAATATGGATTTTCAATTTGAAGAGAACCACCAGGCTGGGATGAAGATGTTGCTTCAATTGTAGTGTAAGAAGGCTCGGGGATGTTGTAATTCTTGGATCACATTTGCAAATTGATCATTTGATCACACATGAAAATGGAATCATTTGAGGAAGACCCCTCATGATGAGGGGTACCTTCCATAACCCCTTACGAAGGGGGAGGATTTGTGGCAACCATATTTTTAGGTTGAGGGGCGAAAGGATGGGTTAGGATAGCAGGCTCTTGGGGGCGCCGTTGTTGTGCCAAGAATATATGGAATTCATCCTTCCAAGGGTACTGGTGAGTAGGGTGGTCATCCCCACAAATTGTGCAGGGAATGTGACTCTTCCTTTTCTCCTTAGTACCTCCCTCCTCAGTGTTTTGGGTAGATATAGTCTCTTTCTCATTGTTGGAATTATTTTTCTCGTTTTGTTTCTTCTTGCCTCCAGGTTGCTGAGGATTCTTTGGGTGCATGATTTTCACCGAGTTCACTTCGAAGGCTTGAGAGGGGATTGCAACAGTTTGAGCATTAGTGCCAGAAGTCGATGGGTGTGGTGTAATCGACATATGACCCATTTGGTCATCTAACTAGTGCACAAACACATGGGAAATAGAACCAACCACACTATCAACATCAGGTCATGGGTTTTGATTCCTTGGATCTATCGGCAACTGAGGAGCATTTGGACTAATGTCATATAGAGTACCCAACTAAGAATAAATCAAGTCCAAGTGTTGGGCACACAAAATGGCCTTCTCCTCAGTAGTTGCCCCGACCATAGCTACAACTCGAGAAATGGGTGGTAGGAGGGACTTTGTAAACTACTCCTTAAGGATTTTGTCTAAGATATGTGTCTTGATCATCCTATGCCTTTGACACCACTCATGTATATGATCATAAATATTTCTGGCATTGTCTTGACGCAATGAAGTCAATATCTCAGCTCTTATCTCATACCATATGGGAAAATGGTGATGTGTTAAAAACTCCATTTCCAGATTGTTGAAGCTCTTAAAGGAAACACCTTTTAACTCAATGTACCATTTTGCAACAACTCCGGTTAGGTATCTTTGGAAAATATGCAGCCTCACACTATTATCCATCAATGAGTTGGATGAAAACCATAAGTGGTATGCCATGATGTGTGTAGAAGGTTCTTCTATTGGATTTCCATCAAATTTAAAAATATCTAAAGGTAACTTGGATGGCACTATCGACCATGAGGGGCCATGGGCTATAGGTTCATTCGTTAACTGCAAAAAACCTGGTAAATCTAATATTGTGAGGAAAGGAAATGATGGAAATGAATAATGGAAGGGAGTTGAAAGTCTATGTTGTCCCAAATGGACCTTTTGGTCCCCCTATATTGGTACTACTGGAGGGTTGGAGAGTTCCTAAAGAGTGAGTGCCTAATGGGATGGTGGCACCTCTAGGAGCATGGATGCTCCTAGAACCAAACATTCCCCTAGGGGTAAATGTGGACCCTCTAGGAAAAATATCCCCAAAGTTAGTCCCAGGGAAGAAACCCCCAAGACCAAATGTGGACACAAAAGGAAAATCTCCCCACTATGAAAAATTTCTCCCAAGGGATGTGCCCCCAGGGAAAAGTGTGTTATCCCAAGGAAATTTAAAACCTCCAAATGTACTACTACCCCCAGTCTGACTAGGGATAGGCCCAAAACCACTAGACATATTCCATATGAAAGGTGAACTAGTTCTAGACGATATCAAGATGATCATAGGAATGATGGAGGTGGAAGGAATGTCACTCCCCATGCTAAAACCAAAGATTACCCACCACTAGAAGAATATCTAAAGGTGGGCATCGGTATAGAAAGGATGGGTGTAGAATATTTTAGTAAACTTATAGATGGAGATGATGACATAATTGGCGTCACCCAAATCGAGGAACCGAAAGATAATGGTATGGACGGTGAATGTCCAATGGAGCTAACGGGTGGAAACATAGACATCAATGGGATGCTCCCTAGGGGATTTCCCCTTGTCCCACTTGAGAATGGGCTTGTAGCCTCAACTACACTAGACGAAACATGTGTTCCCGATGTGGTGGGAGGACAATGAACAAAGAAAAAGGTTCATTAAATATTTCCCTTAATTGGGCTAGTATAGGGGTGTTTGGATCAGTCAAAGGAGGATTAAAATTTTGTGGAGGGTGCTCGTCTACCACTTCTACCTCAACTAAACTAGTTTTTCAAACCAAAGTTCAAGCCCTTCAAAGTCTTCATCAGATATTTCATGTCATTTAACAGGTGGTTCTTCCCCTGTAATAGGCTCAATTCCTCGTATTCGGTGGGACTTGTGTGGTAATTCAGCCACGGTGAATAAGCTATGTTACTATCCAAACTAAAATCAACCTATGACCGACCTAAACTCGGACTCAAAGAGCACAACCCTAATAAAATCTATGCAAACAGTAGGCAAACCAAGTAGCTTAGGGGGCTTCCGAAAACCAACCCTATGGGGGAGATGAATTCCCCAAAGGATTGACTAGTGAAGGTGTGAGGAGAAGTTATGATTATCTATGTGAATCAACCCTGATCGGTATAAGTACCCTTTATTAAGGCAGGCACCCTCCGAGGGAATTGAGACCATGAATGAACATATGCCTAAGGTACTACATGCATGTCCCACCTATAGTCACCTTTGTAGCTCCCTAGGAAAGGTCACTAATGATACCACCTTATAATCAATGATCGGGCGAACAGTCGTAGGTCCAACTGCACATAAGGGAAGGGTAACTAAGCCCAAAGCTCCAAAGGCGTTAACCAAAGAGATACTGCAAACACCAAAACAAGTGGAGAGAGGTAGTCTCCCTACTTGCCCCGATGTGACCTCATGTTTAACTCTTGTGTTAGAGGAGGATCTTGACACACTAGTTGCAAGAATGTATTTTAACACTCTTTAATGACTTCTAGGTTTCATTTTGTGGCCTTGGAGAGTTTACTCTCCAATCCTATTCCAAGGCACTAAGCCTATATAATGTTGGTTTACTATCAAAAGTAAAATGTCTAATTGATTTTAGATCAAGTGCTTCTTTTTTAGGGTTGTTGCTTAGGTCCAAAGGTAATGGATGAAACTTTAATGATGTGATGGGTTGTTGCTTAGGTCCAAAGGTAATGGATGAAACTTTAATGATGTGATGACTCTTGACCCAACCAAGTAATTTAAGTATGGTAATGCAAATTTTTCACTTCGATGAACTCTAGCTATGGGAGGGGGAGAGGTTTTTCTTTTTCTTTGCAAATTTTAGAAATAAGACCTCACACACACCAAGGAACCAACAGTCAAATCAGACCTGAAACCAACCAATGCTTCTAATGCACCTGTACACTAATGTTTCAAATGAAAACCTATCATGCAGGAAATCTTTTTTTCTTTTTTTGTAATTTTTCCAATTGAAATGTAAACAATTCATGATCTAAACAAGAACGACAAATGAAAAAGAAAGCCAACAACAAACAACAAGCACAAGGGCTATAGGATATTGGGAATAAGGTTGGATTATCCCACTCCAATGTCACTACAGAAATCACACCCAAAACTCACCTAGGAGGGGTAGATCTAGTGATGAACAATGGTCATACAAGGACAAGTAGAACAACCAGTGACAAGCACAACTAGATCTCTTCAAATGTATTGGGTTCTTAGCCCAACTTTACTGAAGTTATCAGATAGAAAGGGAAACTATCCAAGAATTACAAATCATTTCACATAAATGTACTTAAGAAATATTTTAAAAGAAATTTATGTGACAATCAAATCTTCAAACAAAAACCGAACCAGGTAAGAAAAGACCACTGCAGAACACTCTGGATCAGAGGACATACCTACAACAAAGTACTAGGGTTTGGGTCTACAATTCTGCAGTTTTTATAGGGCCTTGCGAGACACAAGCCTGTCAACTAGCGAGGGCCTCGCTGGACACCTATAGTGCAATCAACAAGGCTCTACAAAAATTTTATTTTTTAAAAAGATAGATCTATTGTAGATCTTCCAGATCTGGATTAGACCTATTAGATTTAATAGATCTAGGCCCTGGGATGAATGAATGGAAGAAAACTCAAATACAAGTCACAACAAGCAGAGAAAAAGGTAGGCAAAGAGACTCAACTAGAGAAGAATTCTTCCCTAGTATGGCCACCAGTTATGTTATGGGAATATTTCTCATATGGATCTCACTGAATAATCAACAAGACCTCCCCAGGATTAGCCTAACAATCCTAGAAAGAAAGGGGCTATATTTCCTATGGTTCTCCTAGATCTAGAAGGAAAACAATTCTCTACACTAAAAAGGAGTAGACAACATACCTTTTTGTTTGAGGGTTGTTCTTGAGTGTCCTGGCTAGTGTAGATCTGCATCTCCAACTCCTATCACATGATTTCTGCACACAAGTAACAAACACTACCAACCTTTTTCCTTTCTCTAGTGTTAAGAATAATCATTAATGCCTTAGATCTACATTGATTAATCAATTATATAATCAGAGCCAATTCATTCATGACAAAACACAAATAAAATGGAGGGAAAACCATTGATCTATTATTAATCATAAGTACATTACATCAAGATATGCATACCTCAAATGTTGATGCAAGCTCCTTTAACCTCCTTGCTCCTTGCCTCTCCTCGCAACTCCTTGGTTAGGTTAGGCTTCACTAACCTCTAGCTGTGATGATGGATACCTTTGCAATTGAACAACATAACAATACTATTCCATTCTTACCCCCTTTTCCCAAGGTTTACCTTTGTTATATAGCTCTTGGAGGAGGCTTCTAGATCTTCTAGAGACCATTAGAGACTAGAATGTTGTGAGTTCCTAGGCCTTTGACACGAATATCCAACTCATCCCTTGTTTATAACCTCGTAACTCCCTGATTCTAGAAGTTTGACAATGCCTCGCTTGTTGAACACTA
>CBVK0100355763.1:0-10381 GCA_900067695.1 Picea abies
CCAACAACCATGGCTCTTCACTTCCCATTCCTCAACCTTCTCTCATATTCGATTTTTAATTACATTAATTCTGCATTTTGCTCTCATGTTCTCATTTGTTTGTCCTATTAGACTTTCAAATTTACATTGCTTTACAAAGTACAAGTACTGAGTCTTACACCCTTTCGTTGGTCCAGATCCATTTCGAATCATCCGTCCTGCAACATACTCCACTTGTCCATCCCACCCGACACCCCCCTTCATCCCCTCTTCACCTTCACATTATTTTCATTCGCCAAACATTGTCCTTTGGTTTTGCTCCATCATCATCTCTTTGCCCTCTTAATCACTCCCTCTCCTTCCTCTTCTATTTCTCTCTAGAAAATTCACGATCACATATTTGCGATTATCGTAGATGGGCATGCAACTAGACAATTTGGATTTGGAGTTACAAGATCGCTAAAGATATTTCCCGATGTGTGGAATGAAGATTGACCTTGTGAAGTATTCATTTTTCATCCAAAAACAAAATCTTGTGATATTTAAACAACATAACCACCCTAATTCACTCCAATGTTCCCTTTCCCCTACTTCGAAAATATGATAATGTATTTGTGATTTGTGCTTTCTATTTTTGACTCAACAACAATCTTCAAGGGGTGTGGAGGTGCTCTTGTAACCTAGCCACCCTACTATGCGCGCCCTTTTTTATGTTACACGCAAGAACAATTTTATATCAAGAAGACCAACAAACGATTGTAATGGTTGTTGTTTTATGCTATATGTGACAATTACTAAGTAGTTGTTGAAACGATTGAGCCTCATTGGCCAAAACCGTAAGTATTCTATTGAAAATTCGCACTGAAATCATTGTTTAGAAAAACCCATGAAGGTAGTTTGTGCTTGCTGAAAAACCCATGAAGGTAGTTTGTGCTTGCTTGGGATCTTTGCAAAGCAAGTTTGTGAGAATTGCTGAGAAAAGTGCTTGTGGGTTCGCCAGACTCTACAAGGTTTATGTCCACGAAGGAAATTTGCTGGAATTGTAAGAAAAAAACAGGTGAAATTTACAAAAACTTATAAACTGGGTTTAATTTGGCTTATTACCATTCAACCATAAGCTAATGAACAATCATACCACAAAATTTAAGTTCATGGCCACTATTTTATCCCTACCTTGTTAGTTGTTAGTTGTGACAATTTCAAAATAAAGGGTGATGGAATTTTATGTGAAGAGGTTACGCAAATGATCATAGGGTTAACCTGTTGTAGGGCTAAATCGCTGAGTAATATAGCTAGTCAGTGTTTCAAACGAAGTAACATCTCAAATCTCATCGCGTACACTACTGATAATGTTTTTAAAGGCCAGAACTGGCCTCAGAACATATGTGAGGACATAATTAGTTTTTGTACGCAAGGTTTACTGAAAGAGGCACTCCACATTTTGCATATAATGGATTTCCGACGGATTCAGCTGGACTCTTCTGCTTATGCTTCACTCTTGCAGTGCTGTGTCAACATGAAAGCCCTGCCAGAGGCCAAACTAGTGCATGCCCACATCATACAAACGGGAGTTATTCCAGACATGTTTTTAGAAACCAAAATTGTGATCATGTATACAAAGTTTGGTAGTTTGGCTGATGCTCGTGAAGTGTTTGACAAAATGCCCGAACGAAATGTGGCTTCATGGACCGCGCTAATGTCTAGTCATGTCAAGCATGGACGAGGTCAAGAAGCATTGTTGTTATTTTATCAAATGCGGCTATCTGGTATACAACCCAATCATTTCACATTTGCCAGTGTTCTTCAAGCTTGTGCTCATTTAGAAGCTCTCGAACATGGCAAGGAGGTCCATGAAGATGTAGTGAGAAGTGGGTTTGCGTTTGATATCTATGTTGGGGGAACTCTGGTGAACATGTATGTCAAATGCAATAGATTAGAGGATGCGCGTAAAGTGTTTGATGAAATGCATGAACGAAATGTCGTGTCTTGGACTGCCATGATTGCAGGGTATGCACAAAATGGACATGTTGGTGAGGCACTAGAGCTCTTTCAGAGAATGCCTGAACGAAATGTGGTGTCATGGAATGCGATGATTGCGGGGTGGATGCAAAATGGGTATTTTGATGAAAGTCTGGAATTATTTCGTAGTATGAATCTCACATGTTTTATGCCAGATTCTGACACCTTTGCTAGTGTTCTCTCAGCATGTGCCAACTTAGCAGCGCTGAAACATGGCAAAGAAGTCCATGGGAAGATCATTAGGAGCAGATTTCATTATAATATATTTGTGGGGAGTGCACTGATAGATATGTATGTCAAATGTGCAACTGTGGATGAGGCACGCAAGGTCTTTGATAGAATGCCTGAACAAAATGTTGTCTCCTGGACTGCACTGCTTGCAGGGTACACACAGAATAGGCATGTTGATGAGGCCCTTTGGTTGTTTGAGAAAATGCCTGAGAAGAATGTGGTCTCATGGACTGCGCTGATTGCAGGATATGCACAGAATGGACACGTTGATGAAGCTCTAAAGCTCTTTCAGAGAATGCCTGTGCGAAATGTAGTCTCCTGGAATGCTATGACTGTAGGATGTACAAAGAACGGACATTTTGATGAGGCCCTCAAACTCTTTCGACAAATGCAACTAACAGGTGTGAAGCCAGATTCAGACACTTTTGCCAGTGTTCTACCTGCATGTTCCAACATGGCAGCTCTGGAATGTGGGAAGGAGATTCATGGAGACATAATTAGACATGGATTTCAATCTGATGTGTTTGTGGGTAGTGCCCTTGTAGACATGTATGTCAAGTGCAGGAGAATAGAAGATGCACGCAAAGTTTTTGATGAGCTGATCAACCAAAATGTGGTTTCTTGGACTGCAATGATTGCAGGATATGCACAAAATGGACTTGTTGAAGAAGCCCTGAACCTCTTTCACAAAATGCCTGAACAGAATGTTGTCACATGGACCGCAATCATTGCAGGATGTGCAAAGAATGAGAATTTTGATGAGGCCCTGAAACTGTTTCGACAGATGCAACTCACAGCCATAAAGCCAGATTCAGATACCTTCGCTAGTGTTCTTGTAGCATGCGCGAATTTGGAAGCTCTTCAACAGGGTAAGGAGGTTCATACAGACATTATTAGAAATGGATTTGTGTTTGATGTCTTTGTTGGGAGTGCCCTTGTAGACATGTATTCCAAATGTGGAAGCTTAGAAGATGCATGCAAAGTGTTTGACAGCATGCCAGAACATAATGTGGTCTCATGGACTGCAATGATTGTGGGGTATGCCATGCATGGATCTGGTAGCAACGCCCTTATACTCTTTGAACAAATGCAACATTCTGGAATGAAGCCAAATGCTATCACATTCATTGCTGTTCTTTCTGCTTGCTGCCATGCAGGCCTAGTGGATGATGGTTGGCAGTATTTTAATTGCATGCGGCAATATTATCACATTGTACCTGAAATGGAGCACTATTGTTGCATGGTTGACCTTCTTGGTCGTGCTGGCCGCCTTGATGAAGCTCTAGGCTTCATCAATAATATGCCAACAGAACCTAGTGCTGCAGTGTGGAGATCGTTTCTTGGTGCTTGCCATATACATACTAATCTAGAACTAGGAAAGCTCGCTGCAGAAAAACTTTTTGATTTGGATCCTGGAGATTCTGCACATTATGTATTACTGTCAAATATGTATGCTGCAGGTGGCATGTGGGATGAGAAAGAAAAGGTTAGAAAATTGATGAATGACAGGAGAGTAATTAAGATGCCGGGGCTCAGCTGGATTGAGGTCAACAATAAGGTGCATACTTTCCTTGTGGGAGACAGATCAGCCTGCACATTATTAAACACTAATGGAGAGTTGGACGGATTGCCAATGCATATGGAGGCTGGATATGAGCCTTGCATAAACTTGTGCTGACTGGCTTTACGATGTTGGAAAAGAGCAGAAATGAAATATTCTCTGCAACTACAGTTAAAAGATGGGTATTCAAGTTTATCAACACATCATCTAAGCGATCTACACTGACCTGTTAAGAACTTCCAAGTCTGTTCTAACTGCCACCATGCTGCACATTGATCTCCTGTATATGCATGTGAAACTGCTAAAAGATGCTAAACATTTCCACAACTCCAATGATGGATTATCTCCTTTTGGAGATCATTCAAGATTCCAGGCAAAAAACAGCACAATTTTGGTCTCTTTAGAACATACTATATGCACTCTTTCTGTGCATGTTTTGTTTTAAAGATTCTTTAAATTTTATATGAGTTTGGAATCAGCTTATGAGCAGAAATTGTTCCGGGGTTCAGTGCATATAATGATTAGGAAGATATAAGCGTGCTTCTAGAGGTGATCCTGTTAGTTTCTTCTTTTTGGATCAGGAAAATAAACTTTGTATTGTGTCTCTTGCAAGTTCAAGACCTTAAGAATAGAGATCTAGACCAACAGTTGCGATTAAGCAGTCATTTGGGGTGAGAAATCCCTTCTTTGTTGTCCAACTGGTGACCTGATCCAAACAAATTTTCACCTGTGTTCTATAATATTTCTATTGTTGTTTTACAGCCTTTCCTTGGCCATTTGCCCACCAATCCTTAATTTTCTTGGATAAACATCAGATTTCAGTATCTATGACCAAAACCATTGATCTCCTTCTATGTTGCTTGATATTCTACTTTATTCATTGCTTACATTGTTGAGAGGGATTTTTGCCTCTTCCCACTCTGATTTTCCTGGATATTTCTCAAACTACATTGGAGGTCCTCTTTGTTGACCTGGTTCTCTTTCCTCATTGATTTGGTGGGGATTTTCAAAGTTCTCTTTTTCTCTCTTCCTCTCTAGAATTTTTTAAGAAGCCTTGGTGTATATACCGGCTCACTTGCTTCACAATGAGGTTTCTCAAACTGTTTAATTTTCCTTTCCATTTCTCTTCTCTACTGTGGATTTCAGTCAAATGTTTTTGTGGGTGGTTCTGTTGTGGACATGTATGTGAAATGTGGGAGAATAGAGGATGCACACAAATTGTTTGACAAAAATGCCTACACGAACTATAGTCTCATGGGCTGCAACGGTTCTGGGATACGTGCAAAATGGGCAAGTTGATGAGGCCTTCGAGCTCTTTGGGAAAATGCTCAGGCGAGAGCCGTTCTCATGGAATGTCATGATTACAAGATATGCAAAGCATAGGCAAGTTAATGAGGTGCAGTAGTTCTTTCAAAAAATGCCTGAAAGAGACAGTTTCATGGAATACAAAGATTACAGGATATGCAGAGAATGGGTGTATCGGCGAGACCCTGAAGCTCTGATCAAGACTTAATCAGGAGTTGATATGAACGGTTCTTTTTCAATCCAGGACTTCGGTTATTCATGGCTCCATGACTCTAGAGTAGAGCAATCCCTCTGGAGGTTTACCTACCGAATAAATCATAGAATGACAATGACTTCTTGTTTTTGGTTAACACCTCTACTTACGCTATCCTTCCACTATGATTGATCAACAGTCGAGAATGCTCACGAAGTAGATCAACAGTTAGCGTTACTTTTTGATTCACGCTTACTCTATCCTTCCACTTTACTTGATTGGGCGATCAAGAAATATTCTATATGATCTTATTATATTAACAACCAGAGGTTCCCCTATTCTTTAAGGAGTTATTGTGTAACTTATCTATTTGGAGTTGTGCTCCACATTGACATTATGTACATGGTGTGTACTTCTGTTATTTTATGATATTCTGAGTATTTGGATCATAATAGTGTGTGTGTGGATAAGTATGTGGATGGGACATAAAAGAACCTAGTTCGCTAGTTTGAAGGTCAAGAATCTAAGAATAACAAAAATCATAGTTATTTATACAAATCTACCCATTAATTAGTTTAATTTATTTTCCCCAATGGGTAGTACGCGCCAACGACAAAGTTTGTCGTTGGCGTGTATTACCCATTGGGGAAAATAAATTACACTAATTAATGAGTAAATTTGGATAAATAACTATGATTTGTGTTATTCTTGGATTCTTGACCTTCAAACTAGCGAACTAGGTTCTTTTTCGGCCCATCCACATACTTATTCAACTTTACCTTTTTATTACTTTGACATCTATACTTTGCCTCACCAATTGTAACATCCCTATAACCAACTTGAACTACCAATATAGGAAATAATGCATAACAAAAAATAAAGAGAAGTGAGAAACAATAAAAATAAAGAGTTGAAATGAAAGGCTAAAGTAACACTCAAATAAGTAATTGTTAATATGTATTGATTGATAATAGATTGAGTGATTGCAAATGAAGGGGGAACATCCCTTTTAATACAACTCTCCACTAACTTAGTGGTGATTTATTAATGAGTATAAATAGCAGCTACACGACATATATACATTTGTGTGTGTGTTTGTGTGTGATGTATCCCAACCCACCTCATCATCTGTCAAGGAACTTTGTTAAAGTTTCATCTTCATTTTCTATTGAGATTTCCTAGTTGTGAGGTCAATTCAAACACTATATCCTCCTATAAAATTTCACACACACATACATATATGGAATTAACATTTACAATGGAAATAAACATATATGGAATCAACATTTACAATGGAAATAAACATATATGGAATCAACATTTACAATGGAAATAAACATACATGTACAACAATTTCCATAAATTTCCACAATAAAGATTTAACCACCTTAAAAGTTACACAAAGATTCTCATCCAATTACACATAATTAAACATTCTGACACATATTAGTCATATTATCATTGATTACATGGAATAACATAGAAATATGTAGATAATAGCATCTATATAGAGATAAATGCAATTCTTTCTTGATTTTAACATTATTAAGGATATCCACAAAGACAATTCCGTATAAATGGCATGGTTGTATCATAGGCTACACAATAGAGGTTGAATTGTGCATTGTGCAACAAGAATTTATGGATGTAATAGTTTCAACTTTGCATTCATTTACTTTCGAAACAATCCATCACATTTTTCACGAGCAAAAGCATACCAAATTCACATTCACCAATTTAAACACATAATCTTCACACATAATAGAAACCACAAGAATTAATGATCATCATATAAATAATAATGAAAAATTTACTTATCTAATAGGAATCACCTGGGAAACAGTTCCATTGGATCTTTTTTCCTCCCAACCATAGGGACCAACTCTTGTAGGTGTCAACTCCATATTGGGAAATGAATGCTTGAGTAGTCAAACACAATCTTAGCCCATGATACAACATAATTGGGCTTTCCTAAATTAAAGATATGCACTCTAGGAATCTCAAACATTACAATTCTCTTCTTCCTTGTAGCATAACACTACATAGACACCCACTTTCCTTGCTTAAAAAAATCCATGAGGACTCCAGTCTCCTCACTATCTCTATGCAAGAATATTTCCAATGCAATTTATCTTACTATGAATCCTAGCAATGGTTCAACAACAAAGAAAACACTACCCCCAACTCCATGGCTCTCAGCAAGTAATCATTGATTTCTTCATATATTTTCTCTCATTAGTATGCTAGCTAAATGAAATACTAACCCTAAACCAACACGATCTCTAAAATATTAACCCCTAAATTATTTTAACCCTCCACCTCTTTCCATAAGACATAATCCTTAATCCTTCCACCTAACAAACTCTTAATCAACAATGTTTAATCATAACATATATCTTAACCTTCACCCTAAAACCATGGATATACCAAATTCTCTAAACTATTAACTTATTAATTAAGATCAAATTTGAATATATTTAAATTATAAAATCTAAACCATTAACTTAATAATTAAGATCAAACTTGAATAAATTTAAATTATAAAATAAAATTCATGATCAAAATGTAAGAAAAACATTATTTATAAAATTATTTTAATCACCAATATAAGAGTGAATGTCCTCATATGTGTAGTTCATGTTTAATAGGTTAAACTCATTATGCACTATTAACATTAACTTATTAGTTACTTGAATAAATTTAAATTATAAAATAAAATTTATGATAAAAATGTAAGAAAAACATCATTTATGAAAATATTTTAATCATCAATATAAATCAATATAAAAGTGAATGTCCTCAAATATGTTAACATTAACTTATTAGTTAAGATCACATTTTAATAAATTTAAATTATAAAATAAAATTTATGATAAAAATATAAGAAAAACATCATTTATGAAATTATTTTAATCACAAATATAAAAATGAATGTGTACAAATGTGTAGTTCATGTTTAATAGGTTCAACTCATTATGCACTATTAACTTATAATTGAAACTAGGGTTTGGAGTTTATAATTACATAAAGAAATTTGTTGTTATCTATTTTATTTTTATGTTATATAAAATTATTATTTTAAAATAATAACAATAATTTTTTTATTATTGAATAATTAATATATATATATATATATATATATATATATATATATTATAGTTTTTTAATATATATATATAGTCTAAATTATTTATCTTTTGGTTTTTTTCAAGTTATTTTTTTTAGATATTTATCAGAAATTTGATGAGAAATTGTTAGATCTCAGATTTGAGTGATTATTTCTGTATAATTCAAATACTTCAAAGTTTTTAATGTTAAATCCATTTCCATTCAAAAATAGATTCTAAATCACAGAAAATAGTGATTTTGTGCTTTATGTCACCTGATTCTAGCTAAAAAAACCAAAACATAGAACAGTCAAACAACACATAAAAACAATGAAACTGAATCAATTTCAAATTCAAAACTAATGATGATAAATAAGTGTATTAAAATTCATTTATAAATATGAAAAAATATTGAGGCTCTCAAAGATAGACAATTCTGCTCCATAAATAGTGCAGGCACAGTCCAGTTATTTTAATGCGTTTGCCACTTCGTTGGGTTATTATAATAACAATGACTGTAAACGCGGTCTTCAAGTCAGAGAGAAAATGATGGTGTAGAGTGGCAAACACATAAAACTAGATTACGACTTGCACAATCTGCATTGATACAACGTCATTGTTATTATAATAAAGACACTGTGATGGACGTTGGCTCTCGCCTTCTTTGAAGGGGTACTGTGAACATATTTTGTATGCGGAAATGGGGGCACAAAAAATCCTGTGGATTGATGCAATTATTGTAGGATCAGCTTTACAATGCCAGCAAACCATATCGGGATTGACCGTCGAGAATCTCAAACAGGGCCTGTACTGAAAAAGGTCCTCTACAGGATGCGAAAAACAATCAATCAGCTGGGAGATCTTTGCTTCTACTGGTCTCCGCATCCCTCCAAATATGATGAATAGTTGGGTGGGATATTTGTGGAGAAGATGATGGGTAAAATGTTTAAAAGATATAAAGTTCTATTCTGTAAAGTGCTGTTAATACAGTGATCTTTTGTACAGTATGACATAGATAACAACCATAAGTTAAAAAAGCCCATAAAACAGAATCTTAAACAGGACCTGCACTGAAAAGGTCCTCTACAGTATGTGGAAAACAATCAATCAAAGGGGAGATGTTTTCTTCAATTAATCAACGGGGAGATTTTGCTTCTGCTGGTCTCCGCATCCCTCCAAACATCATAAATAGTAGAGTGAAGTATTTGTAGAGAAGACAATGGCAAAATATTTAAAAGATCTAAAGTTCTATAATTAGAATGCTTTAATACAGTGATCTTTGTACAACATGACGTAGATAACGTGAACCACACGTTAGAAAAGCCCATAAAACATGTGGACAATATTAACAGCAAAATGAGAGATGCGAAGACTGCCAATGTCCACCTTCCTAATCAGTAAATGTTGCTGCTGAGGCCCATAAAACATGTGGACAATATTAACAGCAAAATGAGAGATGCGAAGGTTGCCAATGTCCACCTTCCTAATCAGTAAATGTTGTTGCTGGTGGGTATAAGTGGTAGGATTTGAAAGCGATTCAGATTTGATGGTTTATGATGCAGGAGCATCTCCCACATCAAGCGAGCCAGCGCGGAAGCAATCGGACAGCTGGACAAGCGCCAGCACAAATTTTGAAAATTGCCTTGAAGTTGTTGCGCCATCTTAAATGAGCCATTAAGATGAGACGCACTTGTATTATGTAATCGGACCTTGAGCCTTTAGCTCTCATCCTTAGTAGGTAGGAGGTGTTTAAGGTAGTTAATGTAAGGTAGATAAAATTAAATTCTAGATTAGACTGTTTGAGAGCGCAAGAGGGAAATGGGATACAGACACCCTCATTGTGCATTGTAACATTATTGAAGATTCTGAGCATTGAGAAGAGGAGCATGCAGAGAGCTGTGTAAGAACACCCATGTACAGACATTTGGATTAATAGGAAGAGATTGATTCAAATTCATGGTTTTGTGTTGTTCTTTGTGTATTGAT